>CAIGRF010401120.1:0-25592 GCA_903798235.1 Fraxinus ornus
ATCACCGGAATAGTTGTCGGAGCAGTGGGGGTGGAGTGGGGTGGGTCAATTATATTATATTACAGTTAAATATTTAATTTAATAGATTAATTGTAAAATATAATTAATTAATTTATGGAAAAACCTGAGTTTTGTAAATTTAAACCTTGAGGCCTGATTGTTGACTTCGTGAAAGATAATCTCTGACCTATGAATTTTTCCCAAAAGTTTTTGTGTAGCCGTTGTTTAGGGCACAGATCTTGAGGCTGAATCTGTTGATTGGGGATAGTATTTTGAGATGTTTCTCCATGAAAGTGATCGCATTGGAGAGGCGAGGTGGCCGGGGGTGGTCCTCTACCATGGGTGTCACCGTATGTGATGGAATTGAGGGTGGTGACGTGCACAACCCTAGATGTTTTGGCCAAGATTTTTCCCTCCATTGATGTTGTTTGGCTAGGTGGTTGATTGGAGTGTGTATGTGGTATGAGGCCGCCGGTGTGGGTGGTGGTTTCTGGCGGCTTTGGTGGTAGGAGGGCGGTGGAATGAGTTGAAGAAGCCAGTGACTCTATAGGGGTGAAATGAATTTTATTTTTTTTAGTTATGACTTTTGAATTATTTATGTGGGACTCGTTTGTACTTTTTTCAAAAAAATTGGGACCATAGTTGTAACTATTTTTTTTTTTTTTTTATTTAAACGAGAAGGGATATGACATTTTATAATTTTTTATTGAGAAAATGGACGGTAGGGAGTATTCCACACTAAACGTTTGAAATAAGGATGTTTTGTGCTATTTTCAAAAGGTACGAGTGTTTTTTAACAATTTCCAATAGATATGGGTATTGTGCTGTTTAATCTAATAATATGCCTATAATTATATTGAAAAATACCTAAATTGTGTCTAAAAATGGTGGTGTTATCCACAAAATATTCGTCCATTTTTTTAATGAGAGCATAATTTGGTCATAAAACTAGATTTGGAATAAAGTCATAAACGAGGTGATGAGTTTAAAATATTAAGGGCTTATTTGTTTCTACTTTTAATTGCAATTCGGACCGTTGTAGCCTACATTTTTTGACCCAATTGTTAGAGAATGTGTCCCACTTGTTTGAATATAACGATAAAAAAAAAATCATTTATGCTGATTTTAATTGGAACCAAACAAGCACTAAAAATAATATAAAGAAGTGGAGTAGACCGGAAAAAAAAATGAAATTCCATATGGTGTCCACCGATGTTATTCCATCATAATGCCTTCCTTCCGTCACATCTTAGGATTAGAAGTGTAAAGTGAGCATCGTCGATACAATTCATCCAAAATTCCATGTATGAGGCGGTCCAACCTGCTTTCTGTTTAGGCACAAGCTAAACCGTGAGTTTGCATAGGAAAATCTTGAGTCAATAACTCAAATCATTTTAGGTTGGCTTTAACGAACCCCCTTTTTTTTTTCGGCGTTTTAGTAGACAAAATCTTAACCATATTTTTTGAGCTAGGGGATTCCTTTATTACGCTCTCTTAGAAAATCAATGACCATGTGAACTAATCCGATATAACCTAGGCTTGTGGCTCGTGCTCGACAAGAAATTTTTTGCTCAACACAATGCCCACTTGAGAGAATTGCCAAATAAAACCAATGTAAGAACATTCATGATAATTACAAATACGTGATTGAAATTTCCGTTAATATTTAATAATGATTCTTGCAATTATTCAAGTAACGTCAACGGTTCATGAAATATCCTTGATTACACTATAAACTTAATAGGTAATAGAATTAACAAATACGTGATTGAAATTTCCGTTAATATTTAATAATGATTCTTGCAATTATTCAAGTAACGTCAACGATTCATGAAATATCATTGATTACACGATAAACTTAATAGGTAATAGAATTAACATTGCTTGCTAAACTTAGCCCAAACCAATATTCAACTACACATTTATAAGATCAACAACTTTTATCAATTTTTCAATCACATATTTTATCAATTTTTATTAAAATCTACTAAAAATCTAATTTTTATACAAATCAAATAGGGGCTTAATAATTTATGGGGGTAACTTTATGATTAACTTTCATCTAGGATTTTCACCACAATTCTCAAGCAATCAACAAGAAAATATAGATTAAATAAGAAACTTAGCATAATCTTAGCCTAAATGGTAAAGAAGTGGTAGGGCCATAACTTTCATTGCAACTTATAGTGATTAAAAATCAAATCTCATAGCTTTTTGATGTAAACATTTCTTTTATATGAAAAAAGGCAAATAGGACAAAAAGTAAGCTTTGCATTTTGCTTAGAATGCGTCCAGATAGCCCATCAACGAAGTATTGGGTTTTATCTTCAAGAGAGCAAGTTGTATTTGATTTTGAAGTTTGCAATGAACCCATCCCAATCCTTGTCAAATCATAATTTTGACTCAAATCCATGGAGGAGACTTTAGGATTGAATTAAGGTGAAATTGACTCTGCAACGTCATAGGTGATTCGCTTCCAACACCCAACATGCCCTCAACAAATGATTATGGAAAAATTCGTGATGAATTGATAATATAAGAACTTGATTCCTTGAATGAAGATGAAATGACGAATGAATGTGTAGAAATTTGATAATTATACAAATGTAAATCGAAAGATGAATAGCGTATTTGATGGATATTAATTTGAAAGAATGTATTTTGGAATAGTAGATTGATGGAGAATGTGTGGTTGAAAAGAAATAAAAGTTATTGATATAATGGAAAATATTATTTTATTGAAGAATGTGTGGTTGAAAATGAGTAGAAGAATGATAATGAGAAATTTAAAGTGGCTTAAACAGGGGCATGCATAGAATATGTATAGTAATATGTATGAGAAGAAAGTATAAGATTGTAAATTGGTAGTGTGATAATTGATATTGGATAAATGAAATTGAAGATAGAATGTAGTAGATTATTGAATGTGAAAGAGAGTAAAAATTATTGTTGGTGTGTGAAAAAAAATTGAAATGGGCTGAGATATTTATAGAGTAAAAAAAGAAGGAAAAAAAAATGGCCAAAACGACCACTTTTAGAACTTAGCGAGCCATGAGCCTGGCTCGCCACAACACGGCCCTGGCTTGTGGGCTTGCACATGAGCCGCTCGGCTCGTGCTCGAGCTTGTACTTGCACCTGAGCCAAGTCAACGAGCCGCTAGGCCCGTTTGTCACCCCTAGCGGAGACTCTACTGCAATTTCCACTCGAGCACTTCCAAGGAGGACAATGAGACGTTTTGCGGCTATTTTTTCTCCTTGTTCCATCTATGATGTATGTAACTCCTTTAAGACATATACTACCAACCTCCGACTTTTTTTACTTTAATTATAACTCAATAATTATGATTTTGAACATGGAACTATCCAATACAATTTGGACTTAACACGATTGATGACAACAGTGCCATCAATGCTACAATTGTAACAATTGTTTGAAGGTGGATAACGAATTTCATTTTTTCTTAATTGTTCATTCTTGTATTTTATCTTATGATCTTCAAATACGAGGGCAAATTTGTCCTTTTAAAATTTTTAGCTCGTTACCTAAAGAGATGAGTAAATTATCCTTAGGACGAACCCTACTAATTACTCAAATATTGATGATAGAAATGTTATAAAATAAAGGTTGAGAACAAGATTACACCGAGGGTCAAATGTTGGGAATCATTTTGTAATTTACCCATTATATGTGAAGTGTGTTTGTCGTTTTAGACTTATCTGCTGGAAATAAATTGAATGGCAGTGAACCTGGTAATGTAAATTCTTTGTAATCCACTATCTTCGGTTCCCTGCCAACCAGACAATAAATTAAAGTCATTATACTTCTAACTAATGCTGACATAGAAATATGATAATGTACCGAGACTTCCAACTTAGTAAAATTTTAGGGTCGCTCAAATAATTCATTAACCTACATCAACCTAGAGGGAAGTTTGCGAAGATATTGTGTAACAATATAAATTGAACTAGATGTCGAGAATATTTATGTAATTGATGTTGTTATTGCAATAAAGTTTAGTTAAGCTCTGTTTGATTGCAATGAATTCCATCAAAAATGTCGCATCTGGGGAAAACGAATTCCACTTTGATTGTTTGATTGCAACGTGGAAATAAAAATCGAATTCTAATATATAACCACTTTAAGCTTCATTTTTTTTTTCATGGAAAACGAATTCCTATATGTTTGGTGTGTTTTTATTTTTCAACTAACTTGAAATTGGAATTCATTTCCACATTTACCTATCAAACAGACCATTAATGTTGTTGTACCACAAACCTTAAAGATTCTAGTTTTTAAATGTTTTTTTTTTTTCCCTTTAAAACGATTGAAGGTAGTAATTGCATTTTGTTTCATAGCATAAGTAAGCTCAAGACAAAATGATCATGGCTAATTAATATTTTAATTAAAGTAATGCTGGCTTTAGAGCTTTAAAGATTTGATTTGCTTAGTTAAAGAGGTTAGGTTTAGGCTAAAAATTTTATTTACAACATTCACTTTTTACATCAATTTTTTCTCTGTTTCTTACCTATCCACATTTATGTGGCATTAAGGGACCGTTTGATTGTAAATGTGGAGAATGTGTAAGAAGAAAATGAACTACAGATAATTGAATTGCTTATAAATTGTTTTACTATGAATTATAATTAATTGTGTTTGATTGATATAATTTTTCATCTGAAAAATATTAAAAGTTTGGTGTCCGTTTGACTTTATGGAGATTGTCCATTAAAGTGATAATTTTTTTACCATTAGGTCTAGAATTTGTTCCAATTGTCAAAACAAAAAAATTATCATACTGAATACCATTCGTTTGACTTTGTTTTACATGTAAATTGTCAATAAAATTGATAAAAAAAATCTTACCATTATGTCTAGAATTTTTTCCAATTGCCAAAAATAAAAGGTGGAAAACCAAAAACCACCAAAACAACAAGAAAACATTTTCATTCAAAAGTGGGAAAAGTGACGCGTGAGTGGTAAGAGAGGAAAAGGAATTCCATGAAAATTGGAGGCTATCAAGCACACCAAAACTTGGATGGAAAATTAGAGCTTTCAAACTGGCCTAAGAGATCAAGAGACGGTTCAAATTCAGGGGCATTTCTAATGACCTTTCTTTAAAAAAAATAATATAAAAATTAAATTAAGAAAATAATCAATGACGACGATTTTGTCGATGATTGTTGACGGTACTGTTGTAGATGATATGATTGAATTAATATTTGTTGTTGATTTCGGGAAGAATTAATTAATGATACTAATATCATTAATTATCGTGTATCATTAACGATCATTGATGCACCTCTGTCATATATTAATGGTGAAAATGTCGTTGGCAATCATCAACGGTGTTACCATTGTTGATGGCCGATAGAGAAATTGTTCACTGATGAAATCTTTCTTTATTCATTATGTTTTAAAATGTTATTGACATAATATTTAAGTCGACAATTTAAAACATCCTTTTATTTTTTATTTGCGTCCGCCCCTGCGCACACATTCATTGTCCATCGGAAATTTTTTTTTTTTTTTTAAATTTGATGCTATAGGGTTGAAAATTTGAAGAAACTTGAAGAAATGTCTCGTTCTATAAAGGTTGATTTTTATATGTATAGCAGGACAAACAATTCAAAAATTCATAATTCAGTGGTATTGGGGCTGTGGCAATCCAGCTGTCGGTTTATGAGTTGGGATGGAAATTGGGTGTGGTGAGAGGAGAATATTAGATGTTAGTTTCTTCTTTTATTGAGATTATTTGGTGTGCCCCACTTTTTGGACCTTAGTTGTAATTTTAGAAAAGATTCGGGTCTCACTGCAATTTTCCATTAATATCCATTTATTATGTTTAAGGGCAAATATGTCTTTTTAAGGCATATTAACAAATTGTTTTGATGAAATCGTTATTAATGATGGATTGCGCTACTAAATGAAAGGTTGGGGCTCTAATAAGTAATGTTATTCATCTTAACTAATGTTAAGTACCAACGTAGGTGGCCATTACATAATATTAAATAATAGATTCATTTAAATGCGAGATCATATTACTCATTTAATTAAATCAATAGAGTGAAGTCACCTAGGCTGCTGCACTAGCACAAGTCGGGAAAAATAGCATTATATGGCTACAATTCTTGTAAGAAAGGATTAGGGTTAGAGTGTAACATAAGTAAAAGGTTTAGGGTTAAAGACTTAAAGTGTAACATATGGGAGGCCTTTTGAGCGATGTGGAATATAAACTTTCAATTATTTCCGTGGTTTTCTGGCTTTATACTGAGATTACTAGCAAAATCAAAGGGATTTAGACTCGATGGCACAAGACTATTTCCTCCTACTCGAAGTTCGAGTGGCAAACGGGTAAGAATTGGTAGAAGGCTATATTGTAAAGTAGCAACTTCGTTCCATATTTGATGATTCTTTATGGCTATTAACTATGTAAATACTCGATTAAATATATAAGGCTTCAATCTGTTACGCCTCACAATCGAAGCTCAAGTCAAAGTGCCACAAGCAATCTACGTAGGTGAAAAATTCAACAAAAACCTAACTGGTTAAATCTAACGAAATCATAAATGGATGGTCGAAGCCCTTACTCCGAAGCATCGCCTAAACAGCCGAAGTGCTTGAGTTCAAAGTAATACATAAGGGAGATGGAAGAAGCCGAAACTCTTCAGTCAGAAAACCAATACAAGTTCCATCCAGCCGAAATCCTCAATTATCCTGAAGCTCATGAAGCCAAACCTGTCTCATACAAGATTCTTTGGCAAAGCTTTAAAAGTGATTGATGTAATGTTTGTAATAGAGTGTTAGGTGTGTCAGCCTATTGTATAGGGTTGCTAACTCATTGTCATGCATTAATTGTATGATAGGCAGTGATGTGAAATCTCGGTCAAGGAGATGAGGTCACGTGGCTCTAATCCAACGGATGCCTGGTCGACTACAGCACTATAAATAGAACCACTTTGTAATCGAAAAAAGGGTTGAAATTTTAGACTTTGGGATCTTGGGCTCTTGATAAAGCAAGTCATCTTGTAAACTCTTATTATACAGGCCTTGTTTGACCCGCATTATTATCTCATTAAAAAAATATGACCGTTATCCATCACGTCAACATAAATTCAAATTTTATATTTCTTGTATGAGCCCCAATAACAACTATATTTTTCATTCTCATTCTACAATATTTGACTCAAACGGGGGCACAGTATTCCATTTCTTCATATATTGGAGTTTGATCTTTTGGTTGGTTTACATTAGTATTCAATTGGTGATTGTTGTTAGTGAAATCACTCTTGTTTCACTCATTGGAACTCGGACACTTTTGTCTCCCTCCGTAAAGCATCTTCCGCGTTCACAATTCGTTACATTTCTCCCCGGTGTTCCGATCAAAACGTGCTGGAATTTGCTTGAGTTGGCGTGAGTGGGCTCGATGCCTATTGTCCACGTAAACGTCACGTTTTTCGGGATCAACACAATCTATTAATTTGGTGCAACAGTTGGTTCTTTTTTCCAATTTAGGATGGATATCAAGAAAAATGAGTTCGTTTCAGTTAAGTTTCATAAGAACAGTTGGGAAACATAAGGGCATCAATATGTAATAAAAGTCAAGTGCAACCAATAAACAAGAGCTATAAAGCAGTATAATCTTCCATAGTAGCCTTATCTTTCTTTATGAACCTATAGTTTTTCAACATGTGATAAGTGTGTTTTATATTTTTGTCTAGAATTTTAAGCAGCACAGCTCCTCCACTTAACAAAGTGTTCAGATAATTTTCATTCTCTCGAAGTGGGTGGCTCAAACCACAGTGAGGGTGGAGTATTCAAATTGAACAATTAAAATATACACAAACTTAAGAAGAGGACATTTGACTTGATCTTCACTTATCAGTTATCAAGATTCAATATAATGAATTTAACGAGTCCAGAGGATTGAGAGCTAAACATTAACAAAAACAAATTTATACCTTAATTTTTATGTGCCTTCGACATACTTTTCATCATCATGCGTCGTGTGAAATAAATTGCTAAATTTATGATCACTGTCATAATCGAGATTCTCGTCAATTTGTTAAAATATTTTGTTTAGCGGCTTGTGTATGACACTCCATTTAGATATATATTTAATAATTGATAATTTAATTTAAATGCTTAAATTTTTCTGAATAAGACATATTTCATAAAAGGAAAACAAGTTTGCTTCCTCCCCTAATCTTAAAGGCACAGCTCGAAAAATATTTCTTGTTCTGTGTAACTACAAAGAGACTTCCAATTTCCAAGAAAATAAGCTCAAAGATAAATGAATATCGTATATATCTCTTCAAATAATACAATTAATGCAAGCTCGAATCCTAATTGGAGATTAGAAGAATTACAATTTTTCTAATAATCTAGACTTGTTATTCTCTCTTATACTCCATATCTTGTCGAAATGGTGCATATGGGGCTGTGTAATTAAACTTGTTGACCATTGATCTGATCTGCATCTTGATCACATGTGATTTGAGACTGATCATCATAAAATGCAAATTGATCAGGAGCAGTGGACCATGCACCACCACCACCACCACCAGCGGCAGCAGCAGAAGAATGCTCATAGTACAAGTTGATTTGATCAGGCTGCATGTAAAACTTTCTTGGTTGAAGCTGCAGCTTCTTTTTTCTCATTCTTTCTTTTTTATGGGCGTTTTGATGACCCCCCAATGCCTGTGAATTTTCAAACACCTTTGAACAATATTGACATTCAAATTTCTTCTTGTTTTGTTGTGCCTCACAATCCACACTCTCATGCCCTTCTGCAAACCCTCTTTGATCATTAGTTTGACATGGATCGATCTCGAACCCGAATAGCCGGATGAGTTTTTTCTCCGAGCTGGACGATTCGCCGTCTCCATTACGTGTTTCCATCACTCTTGAAATCAAATGTACAAGAACTAGTGTGTGACTGTTTGTGTGTGTTGAATTTGATATATTATGTTTAGCTTCTCTTCCTTATAAAGGAAATCTTATTGGATTTTGACTATGCATTGCATCTTTTTTCCATTTTTTTTTTTATTGTAATCATGAGTAGCATAAACACACAAAAGGTCAATAAATAAGGAAGTCGTATTAGGGTAAAAGTCTCATACAATATTATTTTTAAAGTTTCTCTACAATACAAACTTTTATGCTTTTCCCACCAAAGAGGATTAAGTTCAGATTATAATTGTAGGTAAGATAACTCCAGGTAGCATCGTGATAGTCTTTAAAATGCAATCCGGTTGGCGGATGCCCAGATTCTGCACAAGATTCTGCATGCCGCACCAGCCCGCCAGGGCGAGCACCAGCTAGCCTACTGCCTACAAAGCTTTGTGCTCATACTCGTGCACCTAGATCCTCCACCATTGCACATACGAACAATAATCACATGTAATTAGACATGAGATAAGGGTAATATTTTTCAAGTAAAGGAGAAATAAATATTATTTTGTTAAAGTATTGATAAAAGTCAAAGAGAAAATGGGGATGCAATCACCTGGTGCTGGTAGTAGCCAAATCTAGTGCTGTACTTAAAAATTCTTTTTAAAAATTACATTGATTGACCAACTGATTAGTGGATTCATTTGTTGTTATCTACCAAATTTCATAGAATACAAAGCAAATTAGTGCTCTAATTAGCTATTTTTAGAAAATCTTGAATTTAGTAGATTTATGCCTTGTTTGGTACAGATTAAAATCGGATTTTAATCTAAGTCAGAGTCAAATAATCAATATTAACAACATCTTTCATGGGTCCCACAACTTTTCAACCACACATTTCAAAAACTTCTATCACAATTTACTAAAAATCAAATTTTAATCCCTCTTAAGTCTTAATAAATCTAAAATCGTTCACATCTATGTTATAAGGTATAACGAACTTTTTATATTGCTATTCACATACCACAACCCTCTGCCTTAATCCCAAAAAAGAACATCAAAATCAACCCACAAATATGCTTATCTTGAGAATCAATAACTGAAAAGGCCCTTTTTTTTTTTTTTTTTGAGTGGGTATAATGCTGGAGCCATGTATGGTGATAAGGGTTTTCAACAAGATTTAAGCATATCTTGTTAAAGCAGACAAACCCTAGATTTGGTATCCCAAAATCATATTTTAAGTTGAATCTAGTCATAATCTAGTATTAATTAATTACCCAAACAAAGCATTCGTGTTGAACATTTGTTTTATTTGGTCCCACCTTTTTGCATTCAAGACTACTAGATTGCAAGTCATGTTTGGCATAGCTTAAAAATAAGTAAATTTGCTTTTTAGTATTATTTCTAGAAAAAAAAAAAAAGTTATTAATTTGAAAGCAACTTTTATTTCACCACCAAAACAAGCTATTTATCGTTTCATTTTTTATCAATAAAAAATTTATTTATTTTAAAAGTATTTTCGTATTTATTTATAAGTAAAACTTTTTAACTTGCCGAACATGTTATTCCATTGTCTCTTGCTACATTTTCAATGGGTGGACTTCTTGCCCACCAATTAATTTCTTAATCTCATCAATTCCCACTTCTTTTCTCTATTCCAATCGAATAATTGCTTTCTTACTTTATTTGAAGAATTCTAAATGGGTATGCTGTCATCACGCATTTCACTATCTGAAGTCTTAACATGTGGAAATAATCCAGAGGAATTGTTTTATGGTGGCGGGGTTGGTGTTTCATCTCACGATACTTATCCCATCTAAAAGTTATTAATGATAATATTTATTTATGCACATTTATATCGAATTTTAATATGTGACCAATTTTCATTAAATAACAATGAGATTTGAACTCGAATTTTCATACTTGTTTCCTTTTTATCGATTTGTTAATAGTTAAGCCCATATTTGATGATCATTACTTGGTCAAAATAATGCTTTGAACAGTGATTTTTAGGAAAATGTATGATTTAAAAACTAGACAATTTTGGGTTTAGTGTAAAATATTTTATTGTGTTAATTTGTTGTTGAAAATGAATATGTAGAAAAATAGAGTTTGAAAATAATGATTATCACACGAGGGCTAGATAGGGGTGTCAACGAGCCGAGTTGAACATCGAAACTCTAGCTCTGTTAGAGTAAAAATGGTTCGATTTTTTTTGGGCCAGGCCCGAGCCGAGTCGAGCCGATCAAAAGCTCAACCAAAAAATTTAGACTCGACCCGAGCTTTTGGCTTGAGACTTAGCGAGTCGAGCCGACTCAATTTATAGTATAACTAGCTGCTAGACAGTTGTCATAGCTACTATGATTGCTGCATGCAACGAGATGTAATTTTCAGGTAGCTTTATTTTTTTTTATTTTTAAGTTTTGCAAATTACTATTTTTTAGTCTCGACCCGTCACGGGCCGACTCATGTGCCTCGTCGAGTGACACGGGCCGACCCATGTGGCTCCTCGAGCCACATGGACTGGCTGGACTCGAGCTGATGCCCCCAAAATGGGGCTCAGTTCCACCAAGCCACAAGCCGGCCCGATTCAATTTTTTTTTGGGTCGAGCCACATGTCGTCCTAACCAACGAACCACATTGACATTCCTAGGGTTAAGTATCGAAAAGTGGTCCCTGTCATCACCAACCCCCGTATTAACTCTGTTCTAATCCAATGTATTTTGTCTGTAATGGACAAAATCTCACAACAAAGCTCAAGTCAAGGAGAAACTTCACATTTCCTAAACCAAAAAAAAAAAGGCAAAATTCTCTAGGCAACATGACTCGAGATAGATTATTGTTTGATCTGTATCCACGTGAATGATGAAAAAAATGTATGTGGTCAAATTATTTTTTCCAGAAAAAATATAAATTCATTAGTTAATATTACGAAATGTTGAGGCCGAAGACAGAATTTCTAGGCCAGCCCTGAGAGGCCTCTGGGGGTGAACGTGAATATGGAAGGCCGATTTTTAGACAGAAAAATTGTTATTGTCTTGGACCCAATTGACAGTTGTTGGACAAATACTGGACCCCCTTCATAATTCAGAAAAGCCCAAACACGGAAGAAAATTAAAAATCGGCCCTTCTTAATTACATTGCACCTTCAGACTGTTAGAAAATCCAAACTCAAAAAATAGAAAAGTATACTAATTCATAAATGCGATTCTTTGATCTATTTATATGTTTTTACTTCCTTTATATGGATAGTTAAGATCTATTTCGACCTAGTGTGACAATTCATTCATCACATTTTTTAAAGGGTAATTATATTACCCCCACAAAATTTAATTACTACACCACATTATATTAACATCACAATTAAATAAAAACTAAAACTGAGAAAAAAAAAAAAAAAACCATTGTGGTGTCTCATAATCTCATATTACATCTCATTTTTTTTTTCATTGATATACATCTTGATTCTTTAACTTCACTATGTATGTCTTTTAAAAATATCTCTTAAGCATATTAACGAAGTTTCCATGAGTTGTTCTTTAATTTCTTTCACCGAAGCAAATGGAGGGCTGAATATCCATAGAAATATCTCACCACATTATGTGTTTGTAAACCAGTATATAAACGTATAATGTACATGTAACATAACCGATTTTTAAAGTAATGTTATTCGTATATAATGGTGTACATAATGATGTACAAAATAATGACGTGAAAGAGATATAAAGATAAAAAAAACGTAAGTTTCAATTCAATTGTACCAATCTTGTATGAAATTCGAATTATGTAATACAAAATAAATTTTGATTTTATTTGCTAAATTAATCTAAGAAATATGTAAAATTTGGATTTGTACTAATGAATGGATGATTGTATTGGATTTAGAGTCCGTCGCCAATTGTTACCTATTTCAATTATTAATATGTAATTGTAGACAAAAAAATAAAATAAAATAAAATAAATAATGGATTGGGTATCTCATATTACATCTCATTTTTTTTTCCATTGATATACATCTTGATTCTTTAACTTCACTATGTATGTCTTTTAACAATATCTTTAAGCATATTAATGAAGTTTCCATGAGTTGTTCTTTAATTTCTTTCACCGAAGCAAATGGAGGGTTGAATATCCATAGAAATATCTCACCACATCATGTGTTTGTAAATCAGTATATAAACGTATAATGTAACATAATCGATTTTTAAAGTAATGTTATTCGTATATAATGGTGTACATAATGATGTACAAAATAATGACATGAAAGAAATATAAAGATAAAAAACGTAAGTTTCAATTCAATTGTACCAATCTTGTATGAAATTCGAATTATGTAATACAAAATAAATTTTGATTTTATTTTGCTAAATTAATCTAAGAAATATGTAAAATTTGGATTTGTATTAATGAATGGATGATTATATTGGATTTAGAGCCCGTCGCCTATTGTTACCTATTTCAATTATTAATATGTAATCTAGTCTTATTCATGTATTTTTGACTATCGATAAAGTTTTGTATTTAATTTTTTTCAAAATAAATTAATTCTAGAAAATCAAGAAATTCAATTATTATAATATTTTTCTCTCTTTTATGTCATCATTATGTACAATATTATGTACAAACAGTATTACTCTGATTTTTAACATCAATCATGTTATATGTATATCTTTGTTGACATTAAATTTGTGATGTGATACATTTTTATACATTGATTTTAACAACACTTAAAATAATCAATGTCACCAATTTTAACAATATATAGAGTCTCAAACTTAATTTATATATCTATAATAAATTAAATATCACACCAAGTGATAATAATTTTTTGAACGATTTTAACTCTACTACAATTCAATTATACCAATAGCAATTTACTTTTTGTTTTTAATATGTAATAAATACTACAAGATTATTGTCATGCATGAATTGCGTGTTATTAATTCTCAATTAATTAATATTCACAGTAATCTAAATATAATAAATATTGACTTGATGAATATCTACATGAATATAGATTTATTATAAATGAATTTATTTTTATTTATGTATATAGAAATTTTAATTAGTGTTTAAATTTATAACCAGTCTACGAGTACAGGAAAAATGTACAGAAAATCAATAGAAAATGCACTTGGCACGTTTTTATTGGAAGACGTAGAAAAAAAGACAAACAGACTAATAGAGTGTTGCCACGTCAACACCTTGTTTTTTTTTTTTTTTGGCCAAGAATCCTGTACCTGCAGCTTTTTTCTTAAATTCATATATTAGCAATTAATTCTTATGTACCAAATACAGTATAAAAAGATTACCCATTTATAGTATTTCATCATCTCAAAAAATTTAAATCATAAAAGTTAAGTTTTGATAATACAATTTTCTGCTCTTAAATTTCTGTCCGAATACATTTCAATTATTTCAGTAATACCTTATTTTTCGTTTTTTTAAATATATAATAAATATTACAAAATTCTTATCATGTATGAATTTCGTGTTATTAATTATCAACATTAATCTAGACATTATGAATGTTGACTTGATGAATCTATAATTTGTATAAATAAATTTATTTTTATTCCTATATCTAGGAATTTTAATATATGTTTAAATTCATATATTAACAATTAATTTTTATATAGTATAAAAAAGTATAATTTGTAGTATTTCATTATTACAAAAAATTTAAATCATAAAAATTGAGTTTTAAGAGTACAATTTTTTTTTATTAAATTTCTATCTGACTACAATTCTCTCTAATTCGTTTGAGACTCGTCAAATTCTCTCAATAACTTGATATTAAATATTATTTTTATGTTACTTATATAATATTTTAGAATAACGTGTAATGGACGTTCAACTCTAACTAGTATATCAATGGCATGTTTGAACCCTATTTTCTTTTTATATAAAATACATTTTGGACGTGTAATTAAAAAATAATAATAATTTTTTTTTTTTTTTGAAATTGTGTGTAATATTATTTTATTGATGAATGTGTTATTAAAAAGAATAAAGGGAAAATTGTATTTTTTAAAAAAAAGAAAAATGGATATCAAACAATCGCCCAGTTTGTACTAGTATAAGTGTATAACTAGTTTAACCCTTTTGACATTCCACTTTTGTTTTGGGATGGCCCAGACCTGCCCGCTCCATCTACCCTGTGCCTTTATATAACAGTTCATCTCTATATGACTGTGTTTCAATAATTTCTTACGGAAATACAGGTGGGCTTCCTTTAAATCTTTCATACGCATAATTTGTTTTTTAAATTATTCCAGTTGATTTACCTTATATCTAGAAATAAATTCTTAATTTCAATTAAATTTTACCGACTTCTTAATCTGCTTGAATTGCAACGTTTTGATTTTGATTTCCTCACAACCTTTTGAATCGGCAGCTGATTATGCCGATTCTCGATTTAATTGGATTTATCAGTTCTGAAAGGTATTGGCTTTATGGGTTTGCTAAATTCTCTGTGTGCAAAGTTTGCACCTTTTTCAGATTTGAGTAAAAGAAAATAAGAAAATAATATTAAATAAGTAGATCAATGCTTGATTTGAGTTTCTTGTGGTTTTAAATTTATTTAAACATTATTAGGATTGAAATGAAGAGGTTTTGTCTCTCTTATTGGATAATTTTATTTTGTGTCCCATAATTTCTTCTGGTTCATCTTGTGATATTTGATGCTTTTGAAAAGATATCTCATTGTATTTTTAGTTTGTGCAACTCAGCAGATTCTGTCTAATTTTTTTCTGATAGCATAATTTTGGATATTCTGATGTGTATTTTAAAATTTGTAGATTTTAAGAAAACAAGATTTCATAACAAAAAATAAAAAATAAAAAAAATTGAATAAGAAATGGCTGACCAGAAGAAGAAGCAATTCACCAAGGTCAACCAGCTGCGCCCGTTAGACACTGGGCTTAACTTAACTGTAAAGGTTGTCAATGCAAAGATGATAGCACCGAGAGGTCGTGCTCAAGGGCGCCTTGCTGAATGCTTGGTGGGAGATGATACGGGAATTATTATCTTTACTGCCAGAAATGATCAAGGTTGGTTCTTATTCTTTCCGGAATGGAGAGTAGATACTTTTAATTGCATAGACTCTGTTGTTTATCTGACGTCTGAATGTTGATTGATAATGCAGTTGTCTTACAAAGGCAATTTGTTTCCATGAGTTTAATAAAGTTTGAATTGTGCATTCATTCTACTAAGTTTTTTTCTTTTGTTTCACTTTATTTTCTTTCTTTTTTTTGTGTTCTTTAAGAATGTCTCGGGGTTTGTTGATGGAGATTGTGTTGGCATTGATATTTTGATCTTTGCATCTTTCTTATGAGAAAAGCACGAGCACGACAGTAATTAGTGTTAATTAAATGAATGATCACCATACTATGCTACTATTTAATAACTTTGAAACGTAACTCAATGGTCATTGAACATTAATACGAGTTACTCATCTGTTACTAGGATGGATTCATTTTCATGGCTTTGACGGAATTGACACAATTTAGACGTTATTGTAGGCCAAATCAGCAAAATATAAAAGAGAAAAAAAGGAAAATTTTAACTCGAGAAAAACGGCATTCACCACTTGCCAGCAGCAAGTCTGCTGGCACCAACCCCCTCAATCCCTTCACTGCCCAAGTAGCACCATAAAATCTCCCTTTCCACCATTGAGATAACCTATCAAAACCCATTTCACCAATTAACACAATCAAAACCCATTTTCAAGATCTGCAAAATTAGAGAATACATACACACCCATGCAGAGAATTCACTTGCAGCCATTTTCTGATGATTGTACAGTGCATAAATCGTTGTTTGGCCTGGGTTTAATTTCACAGATTTTATGTTCAGTGCCGGGGAATTTGAAATTGCATAAATTGAGGCAGTGGATCTAGGTCAAAAAATTGTCACAGTTCCCTGTCTTTCATCTTCCATGTCTCTTAACTTCCTTTATCATTTATTTTGTCTGAACAAATTCAGGATGAAGATTTTATGTGGCTAAGGACTGAAATTTCAAAAATAATTGTGTTTTATAATGAAGAATGCTAAAAGTTAAAACTCAACTAAGGGTGGTGGTAGTGGCGTTAACCCACAGATGGTGGTACGGTCAGGCTAGGCTTTGGGGGTGTGGAGGTGAGGGGTGGGGGTTGGGGTTGGGTGGAGTCGGGTGGGTTGTGGGGAAGCTGGAAAACCCACAGTTATTCAGTCATTCGTGTCTCACAATCACTAGAGAATATGCCTAAATTTTTCATTAGATTTAACATAACTCATTCTATATCTAGCCCAGGAATTCACTTCACAATATGGTTTGTTTATCTTGGAAAAGTGACTTCCTTATCCCTCTGGGTTCACATTATTTTTTTGTCATGGTGATATGGTTTCTCTGGTCTTGTAGTGCCCATTAATTGTAGACCGGCAAATGCTGCAAGCATGCAGGGTGTGTTGGGGAAATTGTGTTTCGAAAAATTATTTTTGTATGCCATAAAATACTTCATTTGTTTAAACTCTGCAAAAAGATTTTTTGTAGGCTAGGTTGATATGATGGTTGTTGTTTTCATTCCACAAGGTGGGGAATTGGTGACAAGTTCACGAGTCATAAGGATGGAGATAATCTACATTATCTTTAGGATCTTGTTCAAAAGCTAAAGCTTAATAACAAAATGCATCTGCCCTCTGTTTGGACTTATGACATATGAGTTTCTCAGTCCTTTGATAGCCGTCCATTTCTATTATTGTATTCTTGTAATTGGGAAGTTTCTAAATCCCTCCAACGGGATTGTGTTGCTAGACATAGAATAGATATTAGCTTATGATGTCTTGTTCTTTAGTTGGATGCTGATATTCTCCTTTGCTATGTTTGTTTCAATTTGTTGTAAAATGTACTGTGCTTTTCCGTTCTTTATTAATTTGTTTGTATGCTTTTTTTTGCTGACAAATTGTCTTATGTTTAGTGGACTTGGTGAAAGATGGCAACACCCTTGTCTTGTCAAATGCGAAAATCGACATGTTTAAGGGATCAATGAAGCTTGCAGTTGACAGATTCGGCCGTGTTGAAGTTAGTGAGCCTGCCAGTTTCGCAGTGAAAGACGATGTCAATATGTCGTTGATTGAATTTGAGCGTATTGATGTAGTGGTTTGAGGCTGCTATGACTTTAGGCCCGTTCTCAAACAGTAGTTGGTTGCTTCCAACAACGTTTTATTTGCGGACATCAAGGATTTTAAAGTTTTATCATTTAGGAGAACTAAATTCATCTTACTAAAACACAGGCTGCTGGTAGTTGAGCATTCGTTGTGCTTTATGTCACGATGAATCTACAGCAGTAATTTTGTGGATCTTTTCAGGATATGCAGAAGTTTGCAATTTGGCTTATATCGTAAAATTTTGTTGTTTATTACAAATTTACTTGTTCTTGCTGTAGGCATTACAAAATAAAGCTAAATTCTTCTGTTCGAGACAAAATATGCTAGGGTAAAGCCAGATAGAGGCGAAATATGCTAAGGTAAAAACCAGATAAACGAGCAAGCTGCCATGCACCTGACATGTATCGATTCAATACTTATTTTAACAAGTAAAGAAAAATGTTAACCACATAGCAATTTATTCCAGGTTAACATGCTAGCCAATGCAATGTGATGCTTAAATTAACATTGCATTTGGAGTTCAGTTTGCAAAATTATTTACCCTTTTAATGCAATTTTACTTGGGGTGTTTTTCTCATACACAAACGAAAAAGTAAACCTACTTTCCTCCTGCCTCGACCCGGCTAAAAATAATTCCCCAAGAACAAATAACATAAGATTACGTGTAAGCCGCTTGCCCTCACACATCAAACTTGACAAAGCTATATCGTAGTAGCCTAGTACACCAGGTTCATGAAACTTAATTCGCCTCTACGCCTCTATATACACCAACAATCATGCTGTAACTGACAGGAGAATGGATGAAGCATCACTGCATTTACTGAAACCTGCTAAGAACAGGAATAATGATTTTTAAGGAGCTGCACGAAAACATAGACCCATCACTAGTCGTATACTCTCTCCTACGGCATGCAATTCAGCACTGAGATTACTTCTTTCAGGAACTTTTCTAACACTACATTATGCGGATTTTTATCCATGCAGAATTGCAGATGCTGTGCTTGAATAGGACGAAGAATAGTAGTTGGATGTACCTCTCTTCTTAAGCTTATTTCGGAAGCTCCTTTTTCTGCTGAAAGCCTTCTCCTGCAGCCATATGAGAATATGCCGAAGAACATTGCATAGATAATATGATATCCAAAAATAACAGGCACCATATCGGATTACAAGAAAAAAATAAATGGAGGCCAAAATGCACTTCCATAAACTAAAGCTAAATCACAAGAAAACAATTATTTGTTATTGCAGATTTACTAAACAAATTCCGAGTGAAATAAATTACCATGGTCAGACCCAGCTTCTCAGCCTGACGAACAGCAGAAACGAGATCACGGTTTGCTTCTGTATACAGGCTGGTAACAAGGCCAGGTTGACCTGCTCTAGCTGTACGACCCACTCTATGCAAAAAATCTACGGCAGAAGAAGCAAATTCTGCCTGGAATAAAAATCAAGATAGCTATTAGATTTAGATGAACACATAAACAACTTATTAAGATACAGATGGAGAATGAGATAACAAGAAGATCTTCAAGCAATCTGTACATTATTTTAAGTCCAGGACTCTTTTTTTTTTTCTTTTGGGTAATCTTTTTTACTTTTCAACAGCATAATTCAATGAAAATAAGCACTGGATATGGGCTATATACAATTCCAGAGAAATAGATAATATATTTATCAGGTTCGTAGACGTTCCAGTCTGATCTCTTATGATGAGGAAATTAGATTATGTGAAGTGACACTGTTACTTAGCCCAGCTGATTCATGGAGAAAAACCTAACTACAAGTTATATACATATTCCAAAAAATAAACATATTTAATCGAAGTAGGAAAACTAGTAAAAAGAACATAATCAATTTACCAAATACTTTGTTCACTTAGGGTTTGTTTGGAAGATTTTTCTAAGTAAAAAATGACTTATTTTGTGTGTGTGTGTGGGGTGGGGGGGGGGATGATTGGTTAAAAAGTAGTGAAAATAATGGGTCTCATAGAATGTGGGGTTGAAAATGATTTTAGAAAAATATCTCCAAACGTACTCTTAATAAGAAGATGGAAAGCAAATAAGCAATTTAAGAGAGAAGTTAGAAAAAGGAGGACCAGCAGCCACCTTATTACATTGAGAATACATTCATCATTGAGTTGAAAGAAGTAACATAAAGAAATAACAATAAGAGAGAAGAAAAGGATGTATTCAAATTGTGGTTTTCATTGAAGACTTACAACAGTAGCCACAATCTCCATTGGGTGGAGAAGAGCCATGTGGTGATAAATTTGGATAGGGTGGAGAGTTTGACTTAGGTAAGGTAGTTATGTAAGCTGATCAAGTGAGACGATGGTTCTTTTGAGAGAGAAATGAAGGTTATATATACCATCAAGCAAAAAAATGAACCGACCAATTACAAACAGAAATGTCGGGGAACTCTTTTTAAATTTATATGAATGAAAGAACAAATAATTTTCTAGGGAAGCTTTTCTTTTTTCAAGCTAAAAACGTGAGTTAAACCATTCATCTTCTCAGATAATTTAAAATTTTTCTACGAATTGGTCAACATACTTTTTTTCATTTTTTATGTTTTTAACTCCTGCTCATGCCACCCGCCGACCAAGAAAACCCAAGAATGCATCCTGCTTCCTTGTGGTCCTTGAAGAATTAAAATCTGCAACATTAAACTTAGTCATATTCGCAATAAACTTGGGGTCAACTACGTGAATATTTTTAGCCCTCCATTGGATTGAGTACTGCATCTACTGAAAGCCTCAAATAATTTAAATATTTTGCAACCAAATCAGGTAATATTAATTTAAGTCAATATCTCCCTCTTCTAGTCTGTTGTACTAGGATAATGAAACTCTTTGGAATGAAAATTTCTTTAGGTCTATGCAAGACGTGTCACAACTACATAAATCATCCTTTCAATGATTTTTCATCTGACGATGCTATATACATCCTTATTTCTTATCAGATAATTAAACGTCAACTAATCATAAATAGCCATCTTAACAGGGATGCAGAGTGCAAATATTATTGGTTTCTACCCTTTAGCACATAATGGCTGAAGCAGACACTAAATCACATCTCTGTGCATGTATGAGAAAGCGCGTAACCTTGAAAGTGCACCTATTTTATAATCAGAAATGTAAAGATCAAAAAAATTAAACCAGCAAGAAGAGAAGTACCTGAATAATATGTGAAACATGCGGGATATCAAGTCCACGAGAGGCAGCATCTGTGCACACGAAAACGCCACCTTTCTGCTGGAAATCAACAAGATTACTTGTACGCTCTTCTGGAGAGACATCACTATGGAAATGGAAACATTTAACTCCAGCTCCCGTCAAGATCTTAGCAACAGCTTCAACAGCCTCAACAGTGTTTGCAAACACCATGGTTCTAACTATTCCAGAACCAGAATCCATTGAAGAGCTCAGTCCATCATTAACAGAATTTATGAGAGCATCCACCTGACTATCAGTTGTAACTTCAATCCACTTCTGTTCCAACCTGAAACATTATAAAAGAAATCCAATCCACTGCATGAATAAATACATGTTGAGATGTAATTACCAGATAGTATGACTGGGCAAATCAAGCAAAAAAGATAAAACTAACGAACTTGAAATTTTTATTCATATCACTAAGAATAACCAAAACAATTTCAAGTGGCTCTCAAATTGAACATAGTGATAACTGCAAAAGTGAGCAAAAAAAGGAGAATAAATTACAAAAACGAGCAATATCCAGTTATCAGTATATGAATTCTCTAACCTGCTCACCATATTCTTAAGCAAATTAAAAGTTTGAATAATTTACTGGCCATAATATATGGATTCTCTTTTAAATGTGTGTCATAAGCAGCCTTGGGAGGCTCAAGAAAATGATTTATTAAAAGGTACATTAATTATACTAGCTATCCATTGAGGAACTAGATTTTTCTCCTCTTTTTTTCCTTTTTTTTTTTTTTTTGGAGGAACAAGAAAATTACATTAACAGTACATTAACAAGAGAGTAAGGCAGAACCTGGGGTTGTGGCGATGGAGATAATTTCCGCTAACCCAATTGGCATCAGGAAACATTCTTTTCAATACTCCTCCAGCAGTTTTCTTCCCATTTACAGGAAGGGTTGCAGCAACAAATATGTATTGCTTACTGCGTTCATATATTTTTCTAACCCTCCTCCAGTCTTTCCTGTTTATAAATTCAGATTTGGTTTCAACATTCTCAACATCATTATCATCAGTATCTTTGTCATCTTCCACATTAAGGTCTGTCTGCGGGTAATCCTCATCTTCTGTATCCGGGACTTTCAGGGCAACAGCATTCAAGTCTTGTTCACCAGAACTTGCACTTCTCATGCGAGATAACAGCTTCTCATCAAATCGAAGCATGTTTATGAGACGAATGACTTGGTTCTGAAAACTTCCACAGAGAAGCAAGTCCGCTTCGTCAAAAACCTAAGAGTTAATGGAAATTAGATGACTAGGCTAGAGATTTGAGATCCATTGACAAAGCAAAATCATAAAATAATGTCACTGTAATAGAAAATACCACATATTTGACACCACGTATGAAATCAGAGCGTCTACATTTTTCTGTGTCAATTGCATAAAGGAAATTCAGAAGCGCAACTGGCGTCGAAACTATTATATCTGGTTGTTTAACTGGCAATCCCTGCAGTGAAATTGCTCGTTCATAAGAAACACAGAATGAAGAATTCCACCAATATCACACGAGTGACTAATAGTTCGATCAACAATGAAACTAGCACTCATATTTCAATACCTGGTGGCCACAAACGGCAGCAGCTCTGAGAAGTGGTTCGCCGTTATCACCACAAAGGGAGTTAACCATGCGAACCACTTGCTCACAAAGCATTGCATTTGGGCAGAGAACAAGAGAAAGCTGGCGATGCTTCTTCAGTTTATGATCATCTATATCACTTTCCGGTACGTCTGATGTCCCACATAGCTTATTTATAAGAGGAATTAAGTAGCCATGAGTTTTGCCACTACCAGTCTCTGCTGCAACGACCACATCGGTTCCTGAAAGTATGCTTGGTATGCAGACAGCCTGTGTTGTATTAATACATAAGCGTCTCAGGTGAACTACTCCGTCTGACTTAAAAATTATAACAGCGAATCATATATATAAGATACTTTAAGTTGGACTTTGGATCATTCAAATTCTAATTTGTTTACAGATTCGCAGAGAGGAACAAAAAAAAGTAAAGAAGGTGAGAACAAAAATCATATCAATCACATTATTATCACTGATGTCAGAAATTAAAAGCAAATGTAATCCGTGCTTTCTATTGTTCACAATTAAATTGACTAAAAATCAAATCTTTATATCTCAACGAACATTGACATTGTAATCATTAGATGATAATAGAATATAATAGTAACTACAATTTTCTTCAGTCCTTGATATAAAATAAATCATTTCCACATAACAGAACTTGTTTTCTTGAAAGGTTAAATAAAAACTTCTATTTCCCAGGATATATAAAACTTATTTTAATACAAGAGTTTGGCACTGAATTTGTTGGGGCCATAAAATTTTCAAAATTCCATCCCCCCCCAAAAAAAAAAAAAAAAGACCTATAGAATAGGCTCAAAAATATCAGAATTACGCCAAAATTCGCAATCTCGAAACCAATATTCCAAATTTTAGAAGATAAAAGTAGACTTACTGAAAAACTAAGAAAACATTAAGCACCTGAACCAAGGAAGGTCTGTGGAGCCCAACATTAGACAGGGCACGAGAGATGCCATCCGAAACACCGAGAGACGCCCACGAAACACTTTCTTCCGCAAAGAAGGTGTCAGCATCGTTTCTTCTTCTATCAGCGGTGGCTGCGGCGGTCCAGAATGCTCGGATTTTCTGGCGGTTTGAAGAGTGAGAATTGCTAGGAGTGGTGAAAGATAAGGTTGTGAGTATCAGTAAGGAGTGATTTCTCGCAAAGGGTAACAGAAATTGGGGAGAAGATGAAGTTTTGCAAGCACTTAGCATTGAAATTGAACGCTGCAGCATCATTTTGTGCTGATACGGGTTTTACGAGCTAAAACCGGGGGTTTGCTGTTGGGGTGTTTGGGTCGGATGTGAATATCTGCTCCGGTTCGAAATGAGCTAACATTTTGGTTAAAACTTGGCAAATGTCTGGGCCCCGTTTTTGGCTAATAATACATTTTAAAATATGTGGTTAAAAACAAAGTAAAATTTTAAGCTTTCGTGTAATATTATTTTATTAAAAAATATATGATTGAAAAGAAAGGAATGTATTTTAAAAATAATGAGATCATACCAGGGTTAAAAATGTTAAGAATCTATCTCAAACAGCTTTCATAAAACTATGAGCGATGTTTATTTATAGGACCATGCTATAGATTCTATTAATGTTCTTTTTTTAATATATCACAATGTGTAATTATTTATCAATTATATCATTAGTTATTTAATTAACCAAAAAAATTACATCTTTATTAATAAAAATTTAATACTTAACCAAAAAATATATATATAAACTAAGCAAACGTGCATTGCACGTTGCTTAAACTTAGTTTTAAAATATGTGGTTAAAAACAAAGTAAAATTTTAAGCTTGCGTGTAATATTATTTTATTAAAAAATATATAGTTGAAAAGAAGAGGAATGTATTTTAAAAATAATGAGATCATATCAGGGTTAAAAATGTTAAGAATCTTTTTAAAATAAAGTCATTTTACCGTTTCACCATGGAAATTTCCGTCATTTGCCTTCTAACGTGACATCGGGTGAAATTCTTCAAGGTATTTCAATACCCTAAATCATCTTTTATATTTCGGTTATTTCAAGAATAGATCAATTTGAGTACACGCAATTATTGGAACCAAACTCGAATCGAATCAATTTTGATTCTAAATCGTGAGCTGACAATATAAATTATTTTTTCCGATATATTACATAAATAGAATAAATAAAAATACATCACTAAATACATATCAATGCAAATATGTTACCAAATAATATCAATACCTAGCATAATGGCATCCAATCCAGGTTGTGGCTCAATGTGCGGTACATCAAGAAAGGTTTGTGAGACGGACTGCGTTTAAAGTGCGATGAAAAATGACCAAGAACGAAATCGATATTATTCAATTATTTAAATGAAATAATCTGATTGATTAGGTACCTATTATTGGGCTTAATTAATACTATTTGAAACTTGCAAACTTATACTTGTTGAGAGGAGATCATTGGTTTAAATTGAATAAATTTTTAAAAATAAAAAATTACAAAAACTACAAACTCGATTTTCAAGTTGGGTATACACGATTCTCAGTTTCGGTTCCTAAATTATTTTTCTAAACCTAAATAAAAACCTCTGATTCCAGATCAATTTCGATTCGAAAAGTTTGATTCCGATTGAAATGCTTACTCTTCCACCTAACTATGTTTTTTAACCTAATTGTTTTGAATAACATTAACAATGCAACAAAAACATTTTTCATATATAAGGAAAATTTTATATTCAAAGTGCTGTAAAAAAAAAAAAAAATTCGGAGGAATTTGCGAAATGATA
>CAIGRF010401131.1:0-12480 GCA_903798235.1 Fraxinus ornus
AAAGAGGCCAGCCTCAGGATGTAGATGGCTGTGGCCTTGCTGATCTGTTTCCAAATCAATCATATGACCAGGATATTGTGTGTTCTGGTGCCCCATGTAGTTGAAAGACAGTTTGCAGATGATGCCTGGATCAGATGCAAAGATATATAATTAGAAATAAATCAGATTAATCATTTTAACATAGAACAACAGACTAACTTCAAATAAACTCAGCTGAGCTAAGGACTTCATATAGATAATTTGATTGCAACCTATAATCACAATTAATGGAGATGATTTGATTATTCCAACACATCGTGATAGTCAATGCCGAAATGACGTAAGATAAAGAAAATGAGTCTATATAAGATAAATTTCTTGATCTTAGATGACTTCAACATCATTATGAGCATTACTTTAGCAACAACCTGGCTTAGTCTCATGAAAAAATCCCTCTTTCTTGCATCTTGAGAATTATTTTTTTTTATTTTTTTATTTTTTTATTTTTAAAGTTTACATTAGTTTTTAGAAGTACAAACAGCCCTGGAAGGATTATTATTACCCCCTGTTTGAGAATCATTTTGGGGGGAAATGTATTTTGGAGTAGTGATTTTTTTGGAGAATATGTGATAGAAGGAAAAGTTTTAGATTTACGTGTAAAATTATTTTATGGAAAAATATGTGGTTGAAAATGAGTTTTTGAAAAAATGGAGGCAAACATAGGCTTAGTCTTTTACAACAACAGAATTCAACTTAACCACAGAGGGAAAAACAGAATTTCCTTAAAATGAGAAAAATGGAGTAATATGATAGTCATGAGGATCCCTCAAATTGGAGCGCAATAAAAATATTTTCCTATGACAAGCCACTGTGCAGAAGAGTTGAAGAATAAAGTAATCCCGTGGAGACAAAATCTGCAAAACAATGTTGAAAACTTCATTCATCCCCATATCACATTAAATTCTCATATCTAGGAACAGTCTTATTACTTGAACTCATAGTGTCTACATAGAATAATAAGCCTTAACAATAATTAGTTATCATCTAATAGAGAAGCTCTATTACTCTCAAGTTATCCTCCATATAACACTGGCCCCAGCCCCTCGCAAATGAGAAAATAGGATTATCTTAAACTCAACAAAAGGGCCTCTCAATCTCTAGATGGTCGCCCAAATTGGTTTTTGAATGAAAGACATCTATCCTTAACTTGGGCATGTGGAAAATCATCCCTGGGCCATAGAACTTCAAGAAGATAGAAAACATGAGAACACCTATCACCCAGTGTTGAAGACAAAATATACAGGTCTCTGGAGATAATACCTACAAAATGCCAAAAATCTGATGTGATAAAAAGTTATAAACTTAAAGAGACAAAGGAGGGGATAGAGATTTGCTTACATATTTGACATCTACTACACCNCAGACTAAACATCAAATTACAGTCAGAAAAGCAGATATTTAGAGAAAATGGCTACAGGGTAAACACCATATTGTAATAAGAAAAAGGTCCTAAAAGTGCAAACATAGGAGAGAGAAATTAAGTACCAGAGTCTAGGTCAATCACTACGGTCCTTCCATGATTCCTTGTAGAATTATTTTTAGCCTGAAGCAAAAGATTTCATACAATGATGAGACCGTATTGACAAAAACAATGTACACAATTCAGCATATCTTAAAAGGAAAAAATTAATAGAAGATATTATACCTCTGCAAATGCCCTAGGGGAAGATATAATCACATCATCCTCATATGCATCAAGATCAATTGGTGCAGGTATAGCGTCTCCTTGTTGGCCAGCTTGCTCATCCCGGGACCTAGCACGAGTTGATATCCCCTCCTGACTTCGGCTTTCACATGGTGGTGCAGCATTAAGATCAACATTTAACATTGGCTTCCTCCTCCGACCCCTAGTATACCTTGTAACTCGCTCCTGGGTGCTCATGCTGTAACATATTGCAAGAAGTCAGATCTCATATGCACCATGCATGCCAAGCTACCTTTTCCAAATGATAAATATACCCATAACGTGTCTCGAATTGTTGAGCAAAAATTTGAATCTGACAATAAAATAATAAACAAGATGCATATTTTCCCCTCACAACCCTCCTGTTACTGGCCCACAAAAAGGTTTTGAGTTGAAATGCCAAATAATATTTACACTAAACTTTCCACATCAGATCCCAACCTTAAGAAATATAGCATAAAAAAGAACCACGGCTTTCATTAAAAAAAGCTTGATAGCATCTCAAGAATTTCACATTACTTTATAAGTCCAAGCTCAATGAGAAAACTTATAATGTAAGCCAAGTTCAGCATTGCAAGTTCAATTTTCAGCCACAACTTTCAAACACACATTATCAGTAAGAAGAATCGGTTAATAAAATACATGCAGTAACGCAATTTTCATTTATCATGTTTGGTGTAAAGCGGAAAAATGCTGCATTAAAAGGATCCATATGCAGCGACCTGTTTGGACCTGACACTCCCAGTATTATCTTCTTAAAACAAACACAAACCACTGGGGAGCATAGGAAGTTGAAGCAACATATGTACGCAGCATAAATAGCCAAAAGAAATCCACACACTGATTTCCCATTAGCTTGAAAAAAACAAACATAAAATTATGTGAAAAATACAATTAAAAATAAGCTAGATTCGGTCATCCGTAACTAATTGCTCAACGAAAGGAACTTAATGTCCAAAACTTACAGTAAATATAATAATAATCCAGGAAAAATAAGGATCAGCACCAAAAAAGATAGCAAAAGTTACTTCGTTTATGACAAATTATTGCAGAACAATTGAAACTTTGTGTTAAAATCAAAATTCTATGTTCTCAAATCCCAAACCTTAAACAGATAGCAATACAAACATTAAATCAGATTTCTTCGTGAAAAAAATTCATATATCAACTAAAAAATAATCTATACAGATTATCCTATCTAAATAGCTAGGCCACGAGCTCAAAATTATATTTTCTTGAAAAAAAAAATACCAACTGTAAGGAAAAAAAATCAGATTAACACAAGGTCAATTTCTTCAGCCCTTAAAATAAGAAAGGGGAAAACTACCGGCATATAAACCCTAATCGCGCAATCCAATACTCTGGATGATTAACAAAGAATAAAAAGTCAATCGATAACCGTCTCAAAGATTCAAAGACAACCAGAAATCTACCTAATCAGAACCAAACCATGTATACAGAACATAAATACCTGTCCAAGTCCAACTAATCTTTCAATTAAAAGATGAAATAGCAATCGGAAGAAAATCAAAACTAATATTCTGAAGCGATTCGAATGAAGTATGAAAGTGTACGTATAGAAGAGGCGGTGGGTAGGGTAGGGTTCTACAGTGAGAAAAAAGGGAAGGGTATAAAATGAAGGGCGAGAGATTTTTTTTCTTTTTATGGTGCATTTGGTTTTATATATGATATGGAGACGACGTTCAAAATCCAAATTGAATTTGAATTTCCCACTTTTGCACTTTCGTAATTGCTTCCGCACCGCCTGTCAGTAATTGCTTTTTTTTTTTTTTTTTAATCCATAAACAATTTTGAAATAGTAATTTTTTTAAAAATGTATATTCAAAAGATGCTCTTTCTCGAAAAGAAAAAGTTTGAATTTATTGCATCTTCTCTTTCCTATTTTCAACTATATATTATTCAATAGAATAATATTACTGATAAATCTTAAACTTTCCCTTCATTTTTTACAATACATTTTCCAAAAAATTGATATTTTAAACTACATCTTCCCTAATAATTTTATTTTACATGATTTGTGTCATAATGGACAAGTGACGACCCCTATTAAAGGACGCTTATGTAAATGATTAAGTATTTCTAACATAACTCATAATTTTAATGGAGCCCAAACAAGGTCTAAGTAGGACATCTGCACTTGTATTTTACCGTTCGTCCATCCATCTAATCAAGTAATGATATGATTATAGATTATTTCTTTCAAAATTTATTCGATGGGAAGATGTTCTGTTGAAGAATTATATATGATTTCTTTCGAATGTATGCTTTCGACTAAAGACTTATAGGTGACTTGCTTTCGATTTTATTTAGCTCTTGTTTGATCCACATTATTTCTAAAATATATTTTTTCTCTCTTATTTTTAATTACATATTTTTCAATAAAATAATATTATACATAAAATGAAAACTTTTTCTTATTTTTTAACCATACATTCTCTATCAAAATACAATTTCAAAATACATTCTAATGGAGTTCAAGCATGCTCTTGTTAGGTATGTTTCGACTAAAGAGTTTTAGATTATTTCATTTTAATTTTATTTGGCGAGTATGTGTTAAGCTAAAGAGATGTAGATCAATTATTTTCAATTTTATTTGACGTGTGTTTTCCTTTCAATTCTAAAGAGGTATAATGACGATATCAAGTAGTATTTATCAACAGTATAATACCATCTAGTACTTTAGATGCGAGAGCATCAGTCTAAATGGACAAACTCGTTATGTTCAATTAAACGAATCATGTGACTTTGTATTGAAATGAAATTATTATTTAATGTCAAGCAATTGTCACCTAAATTGATACTTAGATCATGTTTGATTGTCACATTTTCCATGTAAAATGTCACATTCCACTTTGACCATTTAATTGCAACCTGAAAATGAAAATCGAATTCCAAAATACAACTACTTTAAGTTGTATTTTCTTTATTTTCATGGAAAACGAATTTATATGGATTTGATGAGTTTTAGGGCCTGTTTGATACGGCTTAAAATCCGATTACAATTGAAAATATGACCGTTATTGGGTCACACCCGTCTAATAAAAGTCAACAATAACGACTATATTTTCAATTTTAATCTGATTTTAATCTCTACCACACACCCTCTTAATTTTCCAACTAACATGGAATTAGAATTTTTTTTCATATTTGTCTATCAAACGGACCATTAATATCGGTAATGGTGAATAACATTGTTACTCTTATCAATATATACTCGAGAAGTTATTAAAATGTCAAACATCAATTCTTTTCGATATTGAAATTCTCAAAAGAAGTATATGGTTCCCATTAATGTTTGTTCCTATTTTTGAGTGATTTTGTACTAGGCGTCGCCCTAAGTTTTTTAATAATTTAATAAATTAGAGAATTTCATATTCTTTATTTATAAAGAGCATCTTACACATTGTAGAGAGTATATATTTAAATTTAGAGAGTCAAAGTTTTCTATGTTTTGCTACTTGTACAAAATGATTTACATATACACGATTTGGTGAGATATAGTTGAGTCAAAATTTCTTCAACTAAATAAAAAAATTCACTTTCTTTTTGACACCTCATCTGAATGTAAAACAATTATTTAACTCTTTATGTACGCCTCCTATTTGGGCTCCATTTTAATTTAATGCATTTTTTTCTTTCCTCGTTTTCAACCACCTTTTTTCAATAAATTTACATGTAAATCCGATTTTTCTTACTTTTTAACCACGCATTATGAAAAAAATTATTATTTCAAAATATATTTTTCTCAAAATTTCATTAAAATGGAGCCCAAATAAGGGCTACAAGCCTAGGCCCTAGAAGTAGCATTATTTGATTATATATATATATTCCAATAATGATTTTTATCTTAGCGCAAAACATTCTTACCATTCAATATTATCATGCAAGACGTCCATACCTTTCATTTTTTTGTATTTTCATCCCTACTTTAACCTGTCATTGCGAAAATCATCATTTTCATCCAATTTCTTAATAAAAATGTAAAATAATAAATATACCCTCATATTTAAATAAAACTAAAAATAAAATAAAAACTAAAAAATAAATTGCAATCATACTCCTAAACTTTTTTAAAAAGTGCAAATAAGTTCAAATAAATTATTAAAATGTCAATTAGTACAAAATGTCCATACATTTTAATATTATTGTGCAAAACGTCCATATTTTTCATTTTTGACCCTTATTTTTACATTTCATTGCAAAAATCATCATTTTCATCAATTTTCTCAATTAAAATATGTAAACTAACAAATATATCATCATCTTTAAATAAAAGAAAAATAAAGAACACATTGCAACTATATTCCAAAATTTACAAAAAAAAGTATAAATAAATTTCGAATAAATAATTTAAAAAAGAAAGTGATTTTTTTTTTAAAAAAAATTAATTATTTATTTGAAATTTATCTGTATTTTTTTTTGAAAAATTTGGGAGTATAGTTGCAATTTATTCTTTATTTGTTCTTTTTTTTTTTTTTTTAAATAGTAGGGTATATTCGTCATTTTAGAGCTTTTAATTGAGAAAATTGATGAACTGATGATTTTCACAATAAAATGTGAAAATAATGGTGAAAAAGCCAAAAAAAAAAATGAAAGGTATAGACGTTTAGCACAATAATATTGAAAGGTGATGACATTTTGTGTTAATTACCCTTTTAATAATATATTTGGACTTATTTTCACTTTTTAAAAAAGTTTGGGAGTGTGATTGCAATTTGTTCTCTCTTTTTTTATTTTATTTAAATATGAGGTTATATTAGCCATTTTACATTTTTATTGAGAAATTGGATGAAAATGATGATTTCCGCAATAAAATGTGAAAATGTCAAAAAATAAAAGGTAGAGACGTTTTACACAATAACGTTTAAAAGTATAGATATTTTGTGCTAATTACCCTAATTTTTTATGCATCAATAACCAATCAACGTGGTTTGACTAGTTTCAAAAGTTGAGTATTGAAATATATGATTTAGGAAATGCAATCATTGTACATTAAGCCCATGTTTGAAATCCATTAATTTCTCTTTCTCATTTTCTTTCTAATATATGATTTAGGAAATGCAATCATTGTACATTAAGCCCATGTTTGAAATCGATTAATTTCTCTTTCTCATTTTCTTTCTCATTTTCATTCTTCATTTCAACCACACATTTTTCAAATAAAATAATATTACACACATATCAAAAACTTTTCATTACTTTTCCACCACACATTCTCACATCAATCACTATTCCAAAATTTTTATTCTCTTCAAAATGGGTTTCAAACAGGGGCTAAGTTAATTCACACAAATTTATTTTCTACTACAATAATTAGGGAATGTTCTCTCCGTATTTCAATTTTAGTTTTGAATTCATTTTCAGTTTTGTATTTTGAGTGTCTGTTTGAAATGTTGAAAATACGTTCTTTTTGTCATTTTGGAAAACTCTTTTCTCAAAACAGAAAATTGAAAAATGTGTTTACTTTGAAATTTTTTAAATTTTTTTTATAACATTAGTATCCTAGAAATGAAGCATGTCTCGGCATATTTCAAGAGCTACCCTGCATTCAATGGTTGTATATGTAGCTCATGCAGAGTGGAGCACAAGTTTACCGAATCAAAATGACTGAGATAAGTTTGAGATGAGTGTCCAGCATGTGAATGGTGACATGGTTTTTCTAAAGGCTTAAAGCTTTTGGTACTTTATAATATGTACCTTCCAATTTTACCCCTAAAATAAAGAATTTCCAGTGACAGTATTTTAAACGGGTGGATTTTTTACTTTTGTTCAACCCTGTCAATTGCTTTTTCAAATGTCAATTAATAATTTTACTATGTTAAAAAAATTACTATGCAGAAACGATTTTTTCAAGGGCATCAAAGAGGGCGCGGAAAATAGATTAGAAAGTGAGTTTAACTCTTTAAACATACTTTCTATTTTTTTTTTTTTTAAAAAAAAAAGAAATTAAAATAGAGTCTTTCGAAACTTATTTTTAAACATTATTCTTTAAAATAAATAATATTTTGTATTTAGAGAATCTATTAGAAATGTTATTAGAAAAGCAACCTCTCTTTTCTAAAAAGAATGTCATGTAATTTATAACTTTTTTAGAGGTTACTCATTTTCATTCTCTTTGGAAAGCAAAAATGAGCATGATCATGATGAGGTATTTGTTACTAACGTTCTCATTATTTGTCAACATATTGAATGAAAAAAAAAAAAAAAAAAAAAAAAAGTAGATGATTGTATTATAGTATTACTTGTAAGCATGATCATGATTCATGATATGAGGTAATGTAGAGTGAATTGACAAAATTAGAAAAAATGTACAATAAAGATAGCACAATTCATTTATTTAGGATCCGTGCGATGACACTTAGCCTATGTCTAGAGAGTGTTTGACGGGGATTAAAATTATATTTTTAATGAATTGTGATAAAAGTTTTTGAAATGTATGGTTGAAAAGATGTGAGACCCATGAAAGATGTAGTTGATATTGATTGTTTGATTTTGACTTAGATTAAAATCAGATTTTAATCTGACCCAAACGGGCTCCTAACTTATGTTTATAATCTTTTTATAAATATTCAAGTTACTTTTTATTCACACATTTCGAAAGATTCATTATTTATTTATTCACTGCTCGTTTTTATTTAGGGCTGGGCGCGGTTCGGTTTGAGTTGGTTTCGACCCCAACTCGAAACCAAAACCAAATTAGTCGGTTTGAAACTATTGCAACCCAAACCAATTCACTCTAGCTCTTAAGCCAAACCAACCCAAATCAAATCGGTTCGGTTCGGTTCGGTTCGGTTAGTCGGTTTAGACTTTTAAATAATATTGCATCATAAAAAATGGAAAGTCATGCAAAAAATAATATATGTTATTCAATTTAACTGCTCACACTGACACAACCAAGAATCAACGCATAATCATAATAAAACTGAATCTTCATCAAGCTTTTTTTTTCCATCCCAATAGTTCATTTTCATCAACCTGGATATGTGGATATCCATAAGAATGAAAGAGATGTCGAATTACGTTTACTGTACTTAGGGCCCGTTCGATAGAGATTAAAATTGGATTAAAATTGAAAAACTAGTCGTTATTGTTGACTTTTATTAGACGAGTGGGACCCAATAATGGTTATATTTTCAATTTTAATTGGATTTTAATCCCTACCAAACAGGACTTTAATTAAATATGAAATGCTAAACATATCACAATTATCTCTTTCTTCCATCTCAATAGGAGACATGATATGATCAGAATTGAAAATAACTAGAACTAAGCATAATTCAAAACCAAAACCAAGACTAAGAAAATAACCCGAACTAAGCGTAATCCAAATTCAAGAGTAAGAAAATAAAATTTATATTACAAGAAAGAAACTCAAGCACAAAAAATAAATTGTGTTAACATCTAATGATTGGGCACCTCCACATTCTGGAGAACATCATTAAGATTTTGATTTTGACTTTTCTTTTTTCAAAAAAAAAAAATGGAAACATGTGTAAGTGGGTTGGATCGGTTAACCAGTGGTATGATGTTTTAAACCATGACCAAACCGAACCACCATGGTTTTGTTTAAAATAAAACCAAACCAAACCAATTAACTATGTCAAACCGACCCAAACCGACTCGGTCGGTTTTTCGATTTGTTTGCCTACCCCTATTTTTATTTATAAGTTATAACGGTTTATGAACGCTTCATTTTAAGAAAATTTCTAACCCAATTTTAATAACCTAGTATTATCAAATTATTTTTTGGGTGGGTCATGACATGTTTTTATATTTTTAAGTTATTATTGGCTTTAGTTTATATATGAGGTGTACAAATCGTTATCCGTCATATGTTGGTGTGGTAAAATATATAATGGAAATTGTACATTACACAATGAATTTTAAATAATATGGCATATTTTAAAGTTTGGTGTTGATAATTTATTTAAATAACAAATTAAATAGATTTTATGATATATTAAATTGAAAAATAATGATGAGACATATAGAAAATAATTAATGTTTAGTTAAATAAATACGCATTTTATTTAGTAACATCGAAGCAATTTCCGAATTGACAATTAAATAGTCTACAAGAATGAATTTAGTAAAGACGACGGAAACTAGAGCGACAAATATTTTGAAAATCTATCTTAAAAATTCAAATAAAATAACCTTTTAACACACATGAAAACAATGCCTTGAGAAAACATAACAAAGTAAAAATGTAACAGATGACACAAAATCTGAAAAACATGTGGTAGATTAGAACAAAAGACTCTCCCACCTCTCTTTAAATTTCTTTCTTTCAGCCGAGTAATTTTGGATATTGAGAGAGCAAATCTCGAAGGACATATGTAATCGTCGTGCTCTACCACCAAGGAAAGCAGCATTTCTACAAAGGAGAACGAGGAACGGTAAAATACTCAGCCCATGTTTGGTGGAAATTAAAATTAGATTTTTAGTAAATTTTTGATAAAAGTTGATGAAATGTGTAGTTGAAAAGTTATGGGACCAATGAAATATGTGATTAATATTGATTATTTCACTTTAATTTAGATTAAAATCTGATTTTAATCCGTACCAAACAGGGGGCTCAGAATCATGGGACATTGGAGACAAAAAGATTGAAAATAGATATGTGATCTGCAAACCTTAGGTTTCTCTTTTGGTTGATGATTTTGTGCGACGAAAGATGGGTGCTTTGGAGTGGTCGAGACATTTCCAGGCCCCGTATGCTTTTCTTCTCGTACTTTGTCAAAAATGCCGGTGAAATCTTCAGCTGATTGAGGATTCTTCTCATCCCATTCACCAAATTTTGGAACTGCAGCACCTCTATCAGGCTGCCATATGCAATAAAATCAAATTATAAGAAAGGTTGTGAATCTTTAAAATTAGGCAAAATCTAGAAAAAAACACTCACACTTTCAGCTCCTCTAATAGCAGGCTTTAGTCGAGATCTTCCAGGATTACCATGACTGCTGTCATACGAGTTCTTTCTTTCCTGAGCAGGAGATCCACTACCTCCTTCCACAATCTTGGCCTGGTAATGCGGATGAAGAGGTGATCGATCAATGCTGTATTCCGATCCTGCACTAGACCTTGCAGGTCGACCATATCTCATTCCACTGCCTCCATAGTTTTGCTGAGTCGATTCATTAGAAGTTTTCTGACCCGAATTTTCACTCCGAGCTGGAGAATTAGTAAATTTCCTGTAATCCCCCTCTTCCATGCTCATTCTACGATCAGGGGTTGGCCCGAGTGCTCCCCTTCCAACTGGTTTCTCGGGTCTAGTTCTCGGCTTTGATGTAGAAGCAGACACGGGAGCTGGTGGGGGAGGAGATGGAGCAAAATTGCGAAACAAATCTGGATTTTCTTGGGGATCGTTCGGATTTATCATCTTCCCACCTTTATTTTTTCTTGCCTTATCGAAGTAGACCGTATAGGGGACATCATTTTCTTCGCTTTCCCAATTGCCAAATTTCGGTACATTTGAATGCTGCTTTGGGAATAAGAACAGATGTTACAAATTTTACTAGTAGATGAAACTTTCTGCACAAACCAAATGTGTTTGCTCGTTTTAAAAGAACAAATATACGCTTTCGCGACCCACAAATATAAGTCTGAAATACATTAGTACACGTAATTCATATTTTCAAATTGATACACATACAATATACGCAGATACGAACGTATAGACATCATAGTATACTACAACTTCAACCATGTAAGCCGGAGATTGCTTGAAATGATTTATATCAAAACCTTTCTTAGTATGGTTAATTGGTCAGAAGCTGCTAAAAACATGAACCTTAGTGGTGTGAACTAGACCGTGGCAGCCAGGTCCCATGCTGACCCGCCCAGTAGGACCATCTCGCACTGGTCCACATTGGAACGGGCCTACATGCCGATACGAGCATGTAAAAATGTTAAGACAGGTTACCGTAAAGGACACAAATGAAGCTGTTAATAAGACTCAACGTAACAACAAACAATTTTTTTTTACACTATTAAACAAGCCAAAAATAGGCGCACAGCAAGACGAAATATGGCTAGCGCATGATCAGCTAAATTTGAAACAGTTACCATCAATAATTTTTCCTCTAGTCAAAAATAAGTAACTCTTAAAATAAGTAACTTTTTCTTCATAGATATGAGATTAGTATGAGATACAAAACTATCAGACAAACAACTTGGTACAACATAAAAACATAAACAATTAAATTATTGTCAATTTAAGATTTCGGATCCAGAAAAAGGTTGAAGCATAAAACATATCATCAGCCATTAGCTGCCATTTGAAATAGTAAAAATGATTGAAGTCATGAACTTACAGCCATTTTCGTCCACCAGTCACGGCCCAGAAACAGCAGAAGATAATTCACAATAAAGCTTCAGACTAAAGAAGACTCTCTTTGAGATTAAACTTACAGTATGATTAATACAGAAGAGAAGCAAATGAAGAGTAAGATGAGGTTTCTCAACCATTGACTGGAGCCATAGCTCGTGGTTGTTGACTATTCGCCTGCTCTCTCTCTCTCTCTCTCTCTCTAACCAGGTCTTCCCTCACTGTCTTGTTTGTTAATGAACCTCTTTGACAAGTCAATCACGTCCGTGAAATACTCTCTCTATCTTTCAGAATTTTTTCATTGATTAGGCACAAAGAAGTCAACGACTAATAGTTTTATTTTTTATTTATTTTTATTTTTTTTGTGGAATTTGAACTAGGGTTGTGCTAGATGTACATCCAATCC
>CAIGRF010401154.1:18739-33241 GCA_903798235.1 Fraxinus ornus
GACAGCAATGTCTCAATGCTGCAGAACACTTGTTCTCTTCAACCCATAGACCAATGCCAAATTTGACCTGCATCCCGAATTCCGTCTGCGATGCTGCCATCAAGTAAATTAGCATCATCATGCCTCGATTTTTGCCGCATACCAAAACTAACCCGAATGTTTGGCTTGATTCCTCCCAAATGTGCGTATTGTCAGGAGATTTCGCATGCCTTCGGCCACGACAAGACATAGTAAAGACATCACCTCGTGCATTGCCAATTTTCTTGGCCAAGGTCCATACACTAATACATAATCAATTTCGAATGTATAACACAAAAGAGTTGATTTTTTTTATATTTAAATTATCCTAATTATTAGCTAAGAATTTAATGAAAAATGTATGATGGTGAAGTGCTAGAATTTTGAATCCACTATTTTCAATTTTTGACATTTAATCTATTATAATTTATGTATTCATGACCATCGATCATCCACTTTTATTTAATAATCTATCTTGAGGTAATTTAAATATATTCTAAGCACGACCTAGTCATATTCCTATTTTGAATTCATATACAAAAATAATGCATTAAATTTCACGATTATCTATATGATTGCACAAGTCATACATGTTATCGCTAACATCCGTGTCCTGGAACTTCAAAGTTCTAAACCTATTTTGAACCTCTTGGAAACATAACAAATAAATAATTACCTAATTGGTGTGCAAGCAATTACATAATTCAGCAAAACATGTAAGATCAATCAAGAACACGAATTAATTGAACTACTTGGTCTTTGAATTAAAAATAATTAACAAAAAGTTTCATCTCCATCCTGATACAAAAAAGATCTAGCCTAATATGTTTCTAATGATATTACAAGAAGAATAATGAAAAGACATAATCTAGAATACATATGAATACAAGAAAAATATGAAATTAATTTCTTTTTCTTGATCTCCAATTCCGAGCCATGAATCTTCACGTTCTTGATGTAAATTGCCTTCAAATTCTTGTTAGGTTCGTTCTTTTCATTTTATTATGGTGAATTAGCCTCTCGTAATTGAAATATCTCTAAGTTATAATGTGACGTGAGATGCGTATCACAAGTTTTTTTTTAAAATGGTAGACAACGTTCTGTATTTATAGAAGATGGAATTAGGTTAGAAATCATGTTGCATTTGGTTTCTAAATAGAGTTTTGATCAAATAAGGAAACTCCTCGTCTGCCATATTTTTACACAATGCAAATGCATGGGGTACTTTCTTGCGGTCGCACCACCTTGATCATTTGCTTTCGGGTTGGTAAAAATTTGGTGTTGCAATCGCATGGTACTAACTTAGCAGTTGGTCCTAAACTTTCCTCCTTTGTCTAATTGAGTCTTTTCTTCAAAAAAAATTCCATCCTTTGGCTTCCAACATTACCCATTTGATCATGTATGATCTTCAATCATTGCTCCTTGGTTCGAATCAACATTATAATATTTGCAATTTAGTCCTGAACATTGGAAATCGTCATTTTTCGTTGATTTTCGCTTCTTTTTTGAAATAAACTTCCAATCATTGAGTATAACCTAACAAATAATATATACAAGTTAAGCTATAATTTATCAAAAGCACTCCTAAATGTTTATATTTAATGGCTAAATAAGTGCATAAAATATATTTATCACACTCCTCGCAATTTGTTATTTTAATGAGTTTCTAATGAATGAACATAATCAATGGACATGGAATTGGATCAAGATTAATGGAGAAGGTTTTGTTACATTTTATATATCAAAGAAAGCATCGTATACAAATGTAATTTCTAATATACAAAACCTCTTCAATGTTGATCCGAATACAAGATGGAGTTCGAATTTATTTTTTCGATTTCACCAATAAAGATTATTTTGGCTTGCAAATGGGGTGACTGATTCAACTCAACCAAAATGGCCATGCTCCTTTTTGGAACTCTTGTGAGGAATGATTTCTCGAGAATGAACATGAAGCAAGTGATGAAGTGAATATAATGTGAATGATTTTTAGGATACAATGGAGATAGCTCAAAAGGATGATGAAGTTATTCATAAAACAGTTGCTGTAGACCAGGATCTCATTGTTACATACAGACCCCTCAAAATAGTTCAAGACAATAAAGAGCAAATCCATTTACAAACCGTTAGGTGGAAACTTATAGGCTAGGCCCAGTTCACAATATCCTTGTACTTCGCAGGTGATTTTTAATGATGAAGATTTGCATGTCGACCAAATATCCATTTACAAACCCCGTCTCATTGCTTTATCTACGCTCATCTACGAGTCAGGTGGGAACTTATAGGCTAGGCCCAGTTCACTTGTTCATGATCTTCTTGTACTTCACATGTGATTTTTTATGATGAAGATTTGCATGTCGACCAATTGTTTAACACTAAGTAAGATCTTTAGAAAATTGCACACATGATTTTATTAAAACACTACTTTGAGTTCAAAAGTGAAGAAATTAAATTAGATTACCTATACAATTGTCTATGTAGATAACAGTTGCAAATGGTGTTTGCGAGCAACAAAGTTTGACACAGCTGATTTTTTTCTAGTTGATTGTTATGCCATGGAAATACTTGCTAAATAGGTATTCGTCGCAATGATCACAAACAAACAAGATCATGAGTTATTGAAAGACATATAGAGCATATTTGGTAACAATTAAAATTAAAAATATAGCCGTTATTGGGTCTCATCCGTCTAATGAAAGTCAATAATAACGACTAATTTTTCAATTTTAATCTTTACCAAATAGGCTCATAAAGTCCAACTATTCTAATTTCTAACTTCATTGTGCAATTAGCAAATATATTAATATATAATTTTATATAATAATTAATTTATTTATTCTTAATTACTACTTAAAGAAAATAATAATTAAAAAAAGGAAAGAAAGAAAAGGAAAGTGATACAGCATTGCCTCATTTTTAATGTAAATAGTGAATTTGCATTTATAATGTGCCACATTTATAATGAGGCCACAACAAGAGAATAAATAAGGGCAGCTTACAAAAATACATGTAAAATTAAGGGACTTTTGAAAAGTCATATGAAATGTATTTTGAAAGTAAAAAATGCCGTGTAAATTTAAGTGTCATTTTTTTTGAGTTTTTGTCACTTTTTTTAGTATTTCTCACCTTTTTTAATTTTTGTAACTTTTTTAGTGTTTTGACATTTTTTAATTAAAAAGTGGCATACAAAATTACTTTTATTAAAAAGTGTTGTTTATCATTCAAAGAAGTGACACTGTTAAAAAAATGACAAATTTTTTTTTAAAAAAAAGTGACAAAACCTCATAAAATGACAAAACATCTATCAGAACCTTAAAATATATCATTTTATGCAAATTCAATGTGAGCTCCAATGAAAATGCCCAACTACCTGCATAAAATTGATTCAACCCAAACACAATCATTACAAACATAAATATGGTTCGGTCGAGATTAAAATTGAAAAATTAGTCATTATTGTTGACTTTTATTAGATGAGTAGGACGAATAACGACTATATTTTCAATTTTAATCACTCCCAAACACGCTCATATAATATCAAATGAAATGAAATCTTAATGTTTAGACCATATGTTGGCTTGTTATTTCCAAATTTTCCTACAAGACTTCCCAAATCCGCCTTGATCCTTTAACACTATTGATGACACCTTCTCTATGAACTCCATACCATCCACAAGTCCAAAGACCATAACCAATTAAACAAAGGATAATACTATGTGTACGTAATATTATCCATAGGGGGTGTCATATGTCCATTATGGCACTCACTATGTACATGACTATGTACGTATAGCATTACCCTAAAACAAAAGCCAAAATCACCCTCCAAATTCTCATCTTCTCGATATCATAATTTAATTTTCCAATTTGTCTATGCTAGGCATAATGTAAAAAATACAAAAAGAAAATCCCCAATCTCGGGCTTTGCTTCTATACCATTATTTTCCTATTTGAATTCCAATGCTCGACGTACTTTAGAAAGTGTAGTTACAAGTAAAACATATTAGACGAGTAGTCATTGATATGAAGAGCAAAAATAAATGGTTTTTCATGAAAAAAAAATGTACAAAAATGCACCCTAAAGGAATAGAACCACCCGATTCTTTTAGGACATGTATTTTGGGTAGTTTTATTACCCGTAAGAACACAATCAACTTCCCTTAGTAGTGAGCGGACCCAAGGTCGAAAACTCAATAAGAAATGGAAACATTTAAATCATAAACACATGATTAAGCACAAAAAAATCACCAAATTGTCAATATAACTATAGTGTTCAGAATTTGCTATATAGATTGTATTGGTTTATAACTGTCAGTATGTGTTACAAAAGATGACTTCTCAGTCCCTACCATCGTTAGACTGCAAGTTTGCTCACATTTATGCTAATATAACACTAGACTAAAATTTATGATGATATAGAGTAATGAAAAAGGCTGACTAACATAACTAGAAGTGCCATTCTTCATCCAAGTCGAGTCCTCCAATTCATGGTCTTCTCTTGTCAAGAACAACTCTGAAAGACTCGTTCTTAGCACCACCACCACTGCTCTCATCATAAGAACTAAGAGCTAAATCTCGATTTTTCCTCGAGCCATCGAAAGTACCATAATGGATAGTGACAACATGGGATCCTTACACCACATGTCCAACATTAGAGGCTCAAACAGCTGAAGAAAAGAAATACCAAACCCTCAAACGAATCCTTAAGTGAATCTTACCTCAAACAAAAATCAAAATAAAAAAGCATACGACAACTAATTTCTTATTCTCATTTTCAGTCTTCATACTCTCTCTGTCTCTAATAAATAAGCACAAACTAGTCTAGGGGTGGCAAATGAGTCGAGCAGAGCCGAGCCGGGCTCGGCTCATTGCCCAGGAGCTTGGCTCATTACCCACGAGCTCGAGCTCGTAGCTCGTGGGCGAGCTCGACTCGGCCCAGCCGGCTCGTCGTTTTTAAATTTTTTTTTTTTAACTATCCTTCTATTAAAAAAAAAGAACGAGCTGAGCCTGCCGGCTGCTCGGCTCATGCTCGGGCTCATTTTTTGACGAGCCTGAGCGGCTCGTGGATCGCTACAGTACGAGTCGAGCAACCGAGCCGACGGCCCGCTCGGCTCGATTGTCACCACTAAACTAGCCCCAAATCAAGAAAACAAACAGAGACAAACCAGATAGCTAGAGAGAGAAGAAGAATGAGTCAAGGAAGCAAAATGAAGATCTGGTGGTGAGAGTTTTGGGGGGATTTATGGGTTCTGATTTGAGGCTTCCCAAGGTTTTGGGGTTTGGGGGTATTGATTGTATTAATTACAGAGAAAAGATTTTATTTAGTTTTAGGGGTAGTTTTCTAACAGGAGAAATTCAAATGTCACGTGTTAACTTTGACACAATTCAATTTTTAGGTGTCAAGTTTCAAAATGCAAAATTCATGTATTTATTTATTAATTAAAAATATTTTTATTAATTAATTATTAAATAAATTTAATTCTAATATAATATAATTAACTCACCCACCTCCACCACCCTATCATTTCGGGGACTATTCCGGCGATCGTTCAGACGACTATTCCGACGACCGTTCCGGCAATTGCTCTGATTGCGACAATTATTCCGATGGTCACAGTTCAAAAATTTTATAGGTCACAAATTTCAAAATTACTTGGTCACATATCAAAATTTATAGGTCACACAGTCACAGATTTCCAAATTAATTGGTTACAGATTTTTTTACGGTCACAGATTATATAATTTTTAGGTCACAGATAAAAAAATGGTTGGTCACAAATTATATTTTTAGTCACAGATTACCGAATTTTAAGGTCACATATTATATTTTTAGTCACAAAACCAAAATCACAAACACTTTTCATCCCGTCGCCACTGCCACAACCACCACCACCAACAATAACAATACAATACCACGAACACAACATCACCACTATCAACACCACTATCAAAAGAGATCTGAACCTACCAACCCACCACACACCCACGCCGCCAATACCACCGCACCCACATCACACACACCTACCACAACCACCACCGCAACATCCAACCACAGAATATCAACACCGCCACCAACCAAATCTGAACCCACCACACACCTTCATTCCCCTGTATTAACCAGTTGGAAACATACTAAATCTGCTAAAAAATCTTGCCTCGCACTCAAAATATATGTAATATGCTTTACCAGTTGATAAATTGACTTGGGGAAAAGATGGTGGTGGCGGCCATAGATTCGAGTTGGGTGCATTGCTTTGAAAGTGAAAATGGGCCAGAACTTTTCGCGGGGCTCGAACGTCACAGTCCACCATGGGAGCTTCAATCAAAGCTCTTAGGAGAGTATTTGGAGACTGAACGACGCTGCCGTTCGCGAGCTATCGCGCAACGTTATAGGCGTTCGCAGCAGCGTCGTGACGCTGCTCCCGACAGCGTCGGACGTAGAGAAATGAAGGAGAGAGTGGGAGTGGGAGAAGTCAGATGTAGAGAGACGAGGGAGAGAGTGGGAGGTGGAGGGGAGGGGAGGCGGCGAGCGGTGGAGAGTAGAAAGAAATGGTGAGAGAGTTGAAAGAAATAGATTATTTTAGGGTTTGATATGTAAAATAAAATACCTGATTTTTGAATAATTAAACTTTCAACCTGATTTTTGAATTGGTGTAGCTATATATCTAATTTTTTTTAATTTCCCTTTTCTAATTTGTTATTTTTAGAGGGTAGTGTTCTTACTTACCTCAATAAATAATGGTCCAGAGCCTCAATTTTAAATGTAAATGTAAAATACTTTAGCACTTCATTGTTAGAATTTGGGTAAACAAAGGTGCCATCGACAATGAATGTTAAAGACTTTTCTAGCAAGAGAAGGAAGAAATACAAAGAGGAAACCGAAAACATAAAAGAGAAGAATTAAGCAATGATCACCTTTCTCTTACAGGAGAAGTTGAGGTAAATTTCATATTCGAAAAAAAAAAAAAAAAACTCAAACTACTTGAAGAACGGTCCAACTTTTCTTCATCCTTTTCAAACTATCGAACTGGAGGACTTATGAAAATTTTGTCAGGGTGACTGGTTCAAGTGTTTAACCATCGGTTTTGGAGGTTTGGCACCGATTTTTAAAGAAGCGGGTTATAATGCGTAATCGTATTGGATTTTCTGTCGATTCCCAATTTTTTCGATTGAACCGATCAATCCAATAAGATTTTCGTAACATTGAGCCAAACTAGGCAATAACAACATAATATTTACAATTTTGCACTTCATCGAATATTAAATTTATATGTAATATATAACTAAATAAAACATTATTTTTTTATTCTTTCATTTCCATGTAAAGATCATTTCCTTCACGAGTACGTTCATCCACTCCGCCAAATACGAATACGCCACTATGGGCTTTGGCAATATTGTTAATCTTATTAGCACAAAACATTCCTATATTTTACCGTTTGTATGCAAAACGTCCACACATTTCAATTTTTTGCATTTTCACCCTCATTTCAATATTTCATTGTGAAAAACGTCCTTCCGTCCATCTGTCGTGAGTTTTACCGTTAAATGTTTATCTGGACTCCCTTTTAATTTGAAACTCGAAGGGTAAAATGGTTAGGCCACTTCAAAAACCTCTTGTTCCTGCCATCATCCAAGGGTCGTGCATACTTAGGAATAATAGTAGCAAGGGACTGAAACTTGGGGAGCTTCATATTAACATCGGGGACAACCTTCGTAAGGTACCCATCAATTAGCTTGGCTATCTCGTGATAGGTGTCAGTGATGGTGATCCCATTTGTTGGGCGTCATCAACTACCCGATCCATGACCAAGAAATGGCCAAGAATCCTCTGGACACAGTCCACATCATATAGAGTAATAAACATGTTACTCTAAAAAAAAGGAAGAAAAAAAAAAGATTTCATTTAACGAAAGGCCGAAACCACTGTTTGTCATCAGTCCAATAATTGTGCATCAAAAGTTGAAGCTGTTAATCTATTTTCCCCAAATTTGAACATGTGGAAAATGTCCCCACGTTACAAAATGTTTTCCGTAAAACATCCCAACGTTCAAACTATGGCTGCGTAAAACATCCCAACATTTAAAAGTTGTTGTGTAAAACGTCCCTACGTTTAGACAATTTTTGCGCATAACGTCCCTGTGTTTCAGATATATGTGGAAAATGTTCCAGCTATATCCCGTAAGTTTCACAGCAACAGAGAGAACGTAATCAATCATAGCAACTCAAAACACCAATCAACCACATCAACTCCAAACACTAATCAACAATAACAACTCAACATAGAGATCAAACTAAAAATTTAAAACAACAACGGAATTTGCTGAACAAAAAAGTTTGAACGGAATTAAAAGTGAACCAACTTTGCATTTACAATTGGCAGACTTTTAGCTACACCAGTTTCGGCTGTTATACTGCCGATGATTCAGACACATTAACAAAGAAATTTACAATTCAATCACTTCTTTAGGTTGGCACTACAACCGCATTCAAAAAAATAAAAATTGTAAACACAGAACGGATTAAACATAGAAACTGTGTCCCTAATTGCTTGCTGCTGGTGGTAACCCCTTTACAGCTCCTCATATTGTGCACTGGTTCACCATATTTTTGACATGACTGAGTTTGGGCTGCTTTCTTCCCTGCACTAGATATGCCTGGTGAAGTTGTCTCCGAAGGAATTTCCTTTTACGAAGACTTTCTGGACTTCTTCGCCTGACTTGAAGACTTCACCTCATTTGACTTTTTCCTTCTATTCTTTTTTGTCCTCCAAGCCTTTTTTATGTACATAGGTGGTCTAAGTGAGTTGAGACCTGAACTAGGCCATTAGTCCGTACCTGTGATGGGAAAAATTGAAGGTGTATATGTAATCAGGTAGGAATCCTTTTTGTAGATGACATATACATAATCAATTACACAGAGACCTCTAGATACCATCGAGGCAATGACATGGCAACAAGAGATTCTTGATAACTACCAAGAACGACATGAACAAGTCATTACCCTAAGGTCAACAACATATAGTACAACGCCTGCATTGTGCCAAACTTGGAACTTCTCATTCCCTTCATATTCAGCACACTCAAATCTTACAATGTACTGTGCTTATCGAGAATTTTTTAGATTCTAGGGCCTACTGTTTTTGTCCATCTATCAACTCACTCTCTACGAGCTATAATTCTCTTCGTCAAATACAACCTAATCTCCTCAAGTATTGTTAGAATGGGTCTCTCTCTTACACTAACAATTGTGCTATTGAATGATTCACACAAATTGTTTAAAATCATATCACACCGAGTCTACTCTCTGAAGTGGAATTTGCTCCAATATGACGCTGATTTTGGTTCAAGCCAACCATATACAGCTGGGTCTAGGTCCAACATCTTTTGCATGTGTTCAAAATCTACCGGTCGCTCAAAAGGTAAGATTTAGTGTTGTTCGAACATAATTCCGAGATTTAATTTGTTTTGATAATTTCTGTTTCCCTAAACCACAAATTAATCTTAGAATTGGGGATTACTATGAATATATTGCCGAAATCTTTCATATACCTCAGCAGCGAGATACTCGAGTCCACTCCCACAAGGATTAAGTCAATCTCTGTCGATTGTGTTCTTCTTCAGCTGGTGGGCTGTAGGTATGTATGAGTCATTCATCGAGCTTAGCCTTCGCCTTTGCGTAGATCTCATGGGGTATTTTTGAATTTTCAGCTTCTAATTTTCCCATTATCATGGTGAGTTTTGAATCGGTTAATGTTGGGTTTTGTTTGGTTTTTTTATGTTTTCATTTGGTTAAATAAAAACTATCTCTTGGTAGGATTTTGGTATGAGGCATTCTTTCCCAGTAAATAGAAACGTTCTCACATTCTGCTTATTTCATGTGAAATGATCGTATGGCTGGTGGTTTATGTAGAAAATTTATCAGTTGGTTCCCGTTTGTCTTCTTGGACTGCTCATGTTGGTCCAGGTAACATCAATATTCTACATGTTAAAAACTATTAACATACTACTTGACCATGTCATTCATCAGCTGCTCATGTCTAATTTCCTGCTTCGTGACTATTGTTAATCAAAGAACTTATCTCAAGTTTTAACACCTCATTTTAAAACACGAATTTACATAACTCTGGTTTGCAAAATTTAAAATGGATAATGACAAATGTATAAAAATTTGAAATTAATCATCCTCTCTGTCTCTACTTTTGGTGACTCAAATTAATTAACACTAAGTTTGGAGTTTTATTTAGGCATGTGGAAATCTGAGCGAAGCTGATATTTGTTTTCTTGTAAATACATTGCTCTCATTTAAGCTAAGTGATGATGGAATCTGAAGCAGAAATGAAGGTTAGTATGAAAAGTTTCTGCATTGTTATTTTTAACATTCGTGTGATTCTTAATATGCTTCAAGATTGAACTTCTAAAGGTCTTTAGCTAATTTTTTCGACCTTTAACTGAATATGAGCCATTGATTTTATAAAATCCCATAATATGAACTTCTTTATTTCCCATGCACTATGATTTGTAGATTGTTGATGGTGAGCCATTTGTTGCTTGTGATGTCTGTGCATTTTCAGTCTACGGGCCTTGCTATGAATATGAGAGAAATGTAGTTTGGAGAAATGCCGACATCATGCACTTAAAAGTAAAAATGCTTAAATGAATATTGTTCCTAATAAAGCGAGTGAGGTAATCTTTTAGGTTTACTTATTTCCCATTTTTAACAAAAGGACGTGCCTTATGCTAAAAATTATATGGCCAATGATTGTGACTGGATGATAATGTAGTGTAAGATTGTTGTTAATGTTTTTAATGGTGTCACAAGGCTTCTTAAAATTTTCAAGATATAGATGCTAATAGTTTAAATGTTATAGGAAGAAGGATATAACATTACTTTAGAAGTATTTGTTTCGAAACACTGGTTTCATATTGAAGAAGAGTTGGTTTGCTATTTTGGACTTGATTTGTGTTTATTGTCTCTTTACAATATTTTTAAATAAAAAAATTGTAGAATAGTGATATTTTTTTTATTTTTAGTTTGTTGGTGATTTTAGAGAGTTTGCTGAAGTGGAGTTTAGGGGGGAATGACTTTTCCAAAGATAAGCACAACCATTCTAGAGAAGATTTTTTAGTACTTTTACTTATGTCTTCAATATACTAGGCAATCACTTTCACCTCAATTTCTTTTTTGATTCTTTTTGTTTTATGAGAAGATTACAATTCTTTTTCTCAATTTGTTTAAGCTAAAATCTAGGCCACTTGTTGAGATTTTCATAATTTTTGTTTTGATAATTTATTATTTATCATGGATATTGTCTGGTGGATTCGTTCTTCTAATTTTTATATTTATTTTTTATTCACTGAAACCCTGCAACAAGCAAATTAAGAAAAAGAAGTAAATATATCACTATTTAGGTATTCAGGTTTTGTCTAATTTTATTAAGCCCGAGTTTGAGCCCCATTTTTTTTTTTAATTTCAAAACTCATTTTTTTTGAAAACTAATTTTCAACTACACATTCTCCTATAAAATAATTGTACACGTAAATTGAAAAAAAAATTCTTACTTTTTAACCACAATTTTTTTAGAAATCATTATTACAGAACTCACTATTCTCAAAACAAAGGAGCTCAATCAGTTGCCAACAGGGGCGGAGGTGGGGGGGTCCTGGGGGGGACCCGGACCCCCCTCAATTTTTGGACAATTTTTTTTTTTATTTACCAATTTATTTTTAGTTATATGCTAAGTTCAATCCAAGAACAAAGCCCAATTTTTTTTTTATTTTTTTTATTTACCAATTTTTTTAGTTATTATGATAACTTGTTTATGCGTATTGAGAATAATGTATTCGACATGATTGATGATGATATAGTTATACAACGTTATCAAAGTATGAGAACTCGAAAGGAACGCCTGTAAGAAAGTATGATTTTGCTAAATTAAAGATTAATACTTTCTTTTATACGTTTCCTGATTTTTTTGTTAAGTCTTCGTACATTAATTTAACTTCTTTTGTTTCCTTTCTCTAGCACAAATTACCAATTTTCCTTGTTTTAACAGATAATGCTTCAAAAAAAATAAAATTCGGTAAGCATATTTGTTGCCTTCTCATATGTGATATGTGATTCATTCATGTAAGTCTGTTTAGCGAGACGGAGACACCACCATGGCTTCTGTCCTTCTGCATTTCAACAGTAATAGGCTTGGGCCAAAGATGATCTTTTAATGGAACAAGACAAAGAGCTCCTGAGTTACTAGTATTTTTTGATTCTTGAACATTTCACACCTTTATTTTGGCCACGAATTGTAGGGTTTCAGCAATTTATAAAATTATTAAGAGCTTGTTTGGTAGGGATTTTTTGGAGGAAGAATTGATTTTGAATAGTGATATGATGGGAAATGTGTGGTTGAAAAAGAAGAAAAAATTATTGATGTGACGTAAAATATTATTTTATTGAAGAATGTGTGGTTGAAAAATGAGAATTGATTTACTGTAGAATTAGAAAATTCGTACCAAACATGCCCTAAGAGTTTCACAAGAAAATACTTTATTGTTATGTGACTTTCACAGAAACTTTTGCAGGTGGGAGCCCGTTTGCAGATGTTAATCTTGGTACTATTTTTGTTTTATAGATAGCTACTTTATTGGAATCGTATAATTGTTGTCAATCAATTAAGCCCTCTCTTCCACTGTGAAATATCAACTTCATTTTCTTTCCCATTTTTTTTGTGGTAAAGAGAAAAGAAGCAAGTTGCTACTTGTTATTTGTAACCAGCACTGCATTTCCATGCTTATTTATGTTTATGATGGGTACCAATTGCATAACATTTCTGGACAAGGAATAGAAAAATAGGCCATGTGAATCAAGCAAATAACATGTACCTCTTTCTCAGGTCTGTAATAATTCCTACAGATTGTTTTAGATATATTCTAATTTTGTTACTTCTACTTCTCTAAATTACGCTCTTGCTCATTTAGGATTGGGTTAGATGCTCTTCTCTCTGGTGCTCGTATTATCACTGATGGCATGTTGCAAGCAGCTGTTGAGTGGTATGCTATAACAATTCTATGCCTCCTACCTTTGTTATGATGTTCCATGCTACTTATTGTTTAAAAGATCTATAGGACTTCTTATTCCTTTCCTTTATACTTACAAGATTTGTTCAGTCATAGGCCAACTACATGGCTGTGATTTCTCCATTCTTAAAAAAAAAAAAAAAAAAAAACAATGGGACAGGGTATTTGATCACCATTTCTTTGTCATCATTTTTACCTTAATTACTCACTGACTTTGTGGTACAGAAATCAACCTAGCTCTTCTATTTATTTAAAATTTGAAAACAACATATTTGAACCGTGTTTGGCAATAATTTTTGCTTCCTTCCAAGGACAGCAGAGTTATTATAGAGGATCATATTGTCCCAATGGGTTGTTTTATGAATTTAGGTTTGATTGTTTACAAGGAAGACATACATAAAAGATGATGCAATTCATGGGATTAGAGCATGCTGCATGAAATAACAAGTTCTAATAAAAAAACATATTTAGTTGATACTCAAGCTCTACATAATGGGTAATGGACTTGCTATGCTTTATGGTACAGTATGATGGGTGCAGAGAAATGTCTAGGATAAAAGTAGTGGAAATGAGGATTCTAATTATGTCATTATAAGAAAAAAAAAAATGAGTAAACAGAAACAAGTGGAAGTGACATCAAATTAAAAGAACAATGGCTTAGGTGGTTTAACATGTTACCTAAAGAAGCTCCTATCCATAAGAGGGACATGATTCTACTAAAATAGGTTAAAAGAGGAAGAAGTATACCAAAGTTAACATGGTTATGTGGTTACGGATATCTATTTGCATGGGGATCTCCAATAGATGTAGTGAGGGAGTAGAGGGACTGACAAGAAATGATTCAAGTAGCCAACTAAGGTCATAATGAATCAGACTTGGTCTATTATTGTGGGAGTTTTAGTGGGAGTGTTAGGAAGGGCATATTGAGGAGTGAGAAGGATTGGCAGTGGAGACATGAGGAAGTGCAGAAAGTGCTCCTACCAAGCTTGTATTCAGCACAATTAAAAGAAATTGTCAATTTGCACAAACTATTATAGCTTTGGGCACTTGATTTCATATTTTTTGCTTTGTATCACTTCAAGTTGTGCCAGAGAAAGCAAAAGATGAATAATATTGTTGCAAGTTATTTACATAACAAGGCCAAAATTGTAATTTAGCATTATTTTCGCAGTGCTGCATGTTACTTTAGTCTCGGCTACGTTGTAGAAATATTGAAAAAGAGATGAATATACTAGGTGATTCATTGCCTAATATATTGGGACTACTTTAGATATTATTTTCTGAAAATCTTTTCTTGTGTCCACTTTTGGGTTATTTTCTCCTATATTTACCCCTACATTATGTATACAGCATTTAATCTCTCTTTCTCAAACACATTGTGAGAGAGAGAGAGAGAGAGAGAGAGAGAGAG
>CAIGRF010401154.1:34535-45408 GCA_903798235.1 Fraxinus ornus
ATTTCTTTTGCAGGCGGATGACAAATGTTGTAATTCATGTGCATAGGTTCGTGATGCATATCAAAAGAGAGACTGGGGGATGACAAACCTAGAATTAATTGATCAGGTTGTTGGCATACAGTGTTTCATTTTTTTTAGATTTTTGGTTCTATAGTAATTCACAATTACAACTTGGTTCAATGGTTAACATAATGTTTTGGTTGAAACTAAGACAAAGTATTACTTTTTTAATTAGGTTGTTGGGAGGATTAACTGCATAAATTCTTCACTGATGGTACTAATCTACTAAATGGCTTTCTTTTAATGTCAGAACCATATTGAAAGTTGTTTCCTCCTTAAACTAGAGAACTTTCTGGGTACTGGCCGTGTTACATTTGAAGGTTTTGTTTTGTATCGAGAACTTTTACACGAAAGTTTCAATTTTTGGACCTATAGAAACAGTAAAAGAAACCATCTTTTTCAAATGCAATCCCTTTTTGCACGAGCTGCATCTCTGTTGTTTTCTTTTGATTGGCTAATATTTTAGATATTTCTTTTTTCAATGTAACTTTGTGGGTCGGGATCAAAATTTACTCACTTTGATTTCTATCAAATTCATGATTGTCGCTGCCTTTTCTCATTTCTTGCAAGGTCTTTCCCTATTTCAATCCATTTCTAGATTCAAAATTTGGGTTTAAGAGAAAAGAGTGAAGAATTTGATGGCCAGTAGGAATTTGGAGAAATTGGCATCAATTGTCCTTCTTCTTCGGCCGCTATTGCTGGCTCACCTCTTGGCAAGGAAGGTCAAGGTAGGGGTTTGATTGTTTTTACATGGGTTTAATTTATGTTTTAATTTTATAATAAAGTGCGTTCATATGTGCTTTGGTTATTTGACCTTTGAATTAAGTGAAGTTTGGCCAGGAACCTGATTTGATATGTAAGTGTTTGTGTACTTCTAAGGTAGTGAAAACGTGGGTTTTTTATGAAACATTATTTCTTTTATACAAATATGTGTAATGAAATTTTATAATACAGTTTTCCATCTAATCTTAACATTCAAGACGCTAATATTACCTTAAAAATAACACAACCCATGCATTGCACGGGTGTAAAACTAGTGTGTGTGTGTGTGTGTGTGTGTGTATTAATGAAATGGAAGTTGTATGAATTTACAGTAAACATTGGAAGGAATCAGTTATTGTATAACTATTTAAACAATTTACATTTTTATTATATGATTGTATAGGAGTGTTTCTATTAAATTTGCAACTTATTTTTGTATTCCCATCATCATTACATAAATAATATTAATTAAAAATAAAATATTTTTTTTGTTGATCAGCATCTTATTAGCTCGAGAGATTCTAACATTACTACATTAGTATAAAAAGGTTGGTGCTAGATACTTGGGTTAATCTCCAAGAATAATGCTTTCTGGCTTTCTAACATTACTACATTAGCCCCCGTTTTACATTCATTAATTTCTCATTCTCCTTCTCATTTTCATTCTTCATTTCAACTACACATTTTCCAAATAAAATAATATTACACATAAATCAAAAATTGTTCATCACTTTTCCACCTCATTCTCACATCAATCACTATTCCAAAAATTTTATTTTCCTCAAAATGGGTTTCAAATAGGGGCTTAGTATAACTAATTCTCTCTTGAATGTGAACTGAACTCAACCCTCTTTCGTTTAATAAAATTCTAACAGACTTCAATAGATTTTTCATTGTTTCGGAATGCATGCTATATGAATGTTCTCATTCATCTGATAATTCTTTCCAGAATTAAATTGATAAACATATTTATTCTAGACATTCGTACCATTATGTGCTCGTGAATTTTGTTCTTTGGGAGCATTCGTTGTACTGCAATACTAATATATCACCATTAGGCCATTGTTTGAGTCCCATTTGAGAGAAAAAAATGCATTTTTGAATAGTGATTTTTGAAAAATGTGTGGTTGAAAATTAAGAAAAAATTTTCAATTTACATGTAATATTATTTTATTGAAAATTGTTTGGTTGAAAATGAATTTAAAAAAAAAAAAATGGAGCCCAAACGATAGAACTTTGCTTATTATCATGTTAGCACGGTGACTCGAAAAGTATAGACAGTTTGTAGTCCTTGCCTTTCCTAATTATTCAAATCGGTTTGTTAAGGAAAATTTCAGTAAACATTTTCAAAGAAATATGAATTAGAACAAGGTTCTTGGTACTTAGTATTTGATAAGTGCATTTTACACACTTAATCTAGGCCACAAATATGGATAATTTTTAATAAATATGTGGAATATAGCTTAATTCGATGTAATTGTGTTTTGTAGGACAACATTGATGAATACAGTGGAAATTAAGAGAAAAAAAATGAAAAATGGTTAAAATGAAGCAAAATCAAAGTTTGAGGACTCAATTGCAAATATTAAAAAGTTGTGTTGATCTCACGATGAAGATTAGAGAGTCTTAGACATCAATTGGATGAGGAAAGAAGCCAAATAGATGAAATATAGTCGAAGTACTATCACATATCAACTTTTAGCCGAAAAAGTTATGCTTCGAGTTTTCAGTCTCAGTTTGAGACATATTTTTGGTATAGAAAACATTTGAATTTGAAAACTTATATTTCTAGAAGATTTGTAGCCATTTGAGTTAACTTTTCAACGCATTTTGAATTGCCTCAATCGAATATCAGGAGAGAAAAATACGAACATACTGAAAATTGTCCGACGAAAAAAATTATAACTATGCGACTGTATAGTTATAAATCTATGCCACCGCATAGAAGGTTTCAGAGAATTTCTGGGCAAAATTTATTGTTCTATGCCACCACATTCAACATAACTATGAGGTCGCATAGTATTTTTCTGGGCGCGAATTTCTGGTTTCTTTATTTCGTTCCAACTCTTATGGAAACCAATCTTTGGACATTTATATGAACTACAAAATCGTCCAAAACGGGGAGAAGAGTTTTATGAAGGTTTTTAGAGAAAAAAAGAGAGGAAAGAACGAGGAGAACAACACCACGACGCGAAGATTTAATTCAAGAATCAATTTGGTAACGTCGTTCTTCACTTATTTTTCTGATTCTCTTCTCTCTACCATGCTAGGCTAGATTTATTTGTACTAGGGAACGACGAACTATGTAATTTGATTTATTATTCTTATTTTTACATTCTTGACAATCAAAAACATGTTTTGGATATTTGAATGGTTTATATGATTTTATTTTCTCCATGATTATTGTGCACGCCATTATGTGAGTTTGTTGATTTATTTCATGCATTCGAGAGAAAGGAAATAAACTCGACATATATAAATCATCATAAGATCCGATAGGGGATAAAATATGCCGCTATACCTTATGTGAATATTTAAGTATTCATAAAAACTCATGCATTCTTGTATATATGCATCATCATAGAAATATAGTTGGATCATATATGAGAATATGTTTAACTTTATTTGAGATAGACTGTTAAGTAATTTAGGAGCATTGATTCTTCAATATTTTCAATCTTGTATTAAAGTATAAAACTAGGTTTAAAACGATAATTACATAGGGATTCGTGATCCTAGTACATTCATCACATATTAGAAAAACCTCAAATCACATTCATCGCCAATTTGCATTTAATTAGTTAATTCATTCATAATTGCATACTTATCATTAATTTAGTTATACTTTCATCAAAACAACATTCTCATTTTTATTGTTTCAGTTAAAGTCATGATCATTAGAATTAAAACTAATCAATCCTTGTAGGAATGATACTTGGACTCAAAACCCATTTTACTACTTATTAACAAACAATACACTTGCGGTGGTTTTAAAACGAACACATATTTTTGTAAACAACATTCACAAATGAACTATAATCTAAAAGACCGAATGTATTACGTAATATGTTGTGTCTAAATTTAATCTCGAGCATGAGATATAATTCTTATATTTAATTCGAGAAATGTTCGAAGTGAAATGGAATGTTATATTCTAGTATAAATTGTGAGCATGATTAAATATATTTGCTTCCATTTATGAATTGTATTTTTGCATGCTTTTAATCAACTTTTGATAGAAGTATAATATTTTTACTTTATCCTTATAATTAATTATTCGAGCATAAAAGGCAATGTGTTATCATTAATAAAATATTAAGTATAATTGGACTTGGCTTGTACGTGACAAACATGGCTATAACTAGAGAGATCGCTAGGAAGACAACAACTTTTAGGGTTGTTCTAAACTATAGGACAACAGTTCTCCAAGCTTACGAGAATCATGAGGCAGATCGGACTCATACACTTATTGAGCATGTGGAGGAATTCTTCGTTAGGTGGGCTGCGACAGGGATGTAGGACATGAGGTTATACCCATTCAAACTGTTAACAACTTTATCCATACACTGCCATCTCAGTGGGATGACATTGGCATCGTGATTAGGGACGAAAACCCTCAAGAGCACCCAGAAAGGAACAAATTCGAGCAGTAATATGAAACTTTTCTAGATAGGTAGATTTTCACTCTCGAGCCTGAACCCAAGCTAGAGGAGTACCCTAAGGAAGACCCAGAGGAGGAGCTAGATTATGAATTTGATTCAGAGCCACAGTACAATCCTGATATGTACCAGGACCAGAGTAAGAGCCAGGGTTCAAACTAGACCCTGAGCCAGAAGTTGACAAGAATTATGAGCCTGAGTCATGTATATATTCGGGTGATAAAGCCCCACCGTACAAGCTTTGTAAAGTTCAAAATGTTTGGACAAGCGAAGATGAAGACTAGCAACTTAGAGATAGTTTAGTTTAAATAAATGATTTATTCCCATCTTTAAAGAGATTGTAATCATTACTCGAAATAATTTGTAGGTTTTCCTTTCATCATCTAGGATTTTATTTCTTTCAATCGTTCCTCGTGTATTCAAGGATTTAAAATTTATGAAATTTAGTCTCTCATTCGAATATTTGTTGTTGATTGTTTCTAAAACAAAATTTATTTTGTTGATTTAAAGGATATGACACGTCAACTAACACAAGATGATATGTTTAGGGATTTATTGAGAGTTGTGCAAGATCTTGGCAAGTGGTAAACAAAAGTGCTTCCCCAGAATGTACAGACTAACTCCAACACCACGAGCTCAGTCGTGGAATAGTTTCATCGTTACAAGCCCCCTACCTTTGACGGATGGCTGACCCTCCAGCAGCCGAGGAATGGATAAAAAGATTGGAACGTATCTTCAAATAAAAAGTTTTATGTGTGGAGTTTATGCTAGTTGATGTAGCGGGCCACTGGTAGGAGTCCGTTTCACGTACTAAGACTGAGGCACAACAACAGAAACTCACTAGGGCACGTTTCAAAGATGAGGTGATGGAGAAATATTTTCCAAAAACCCTAAAAAATAAAAAAGAGACAGAGTTTCTGCAACTCAAGCAAGAAAATATGACATTGATCGATTACAAGAGGAAGTTTGAACAGCTCTGCAATACATCTAGTAGATATAGAGCAAAAGAAAGCTAGAAGGTTCGAACTCGGACTATGCCTAGAAATTGGAGGAATCATGGCATCTCATGAATTCACTACGTACAGTCTTGCAACGGGCTTGAGCAATTTTAAATCAACTGGGAATTGATCAGACGATTCAAGAAAATACCGAGTCTTTAGGAAAGATGAAATGGAATGGGTTGTACGAAGGTAAATGAAATGGATAAAATAAGAAGGATAACTTTGAAAGGTGGTTAGGTTTAAGCAAGCCGAATAATGTTCTTACTCCGTGCCCTAAGTGCAACAAGGCCTATAGAGGCGAGTGTTGATACGGAAAGAATGTGTGCTATCGGTGCGAAAAGCAGGGTCATATTGCTACCAATTGCCATGTACCCACACCAAGGATGGGCAACAAGCAAAGCAAAAAAGGAACAACATAAGTCTTTGCCTTAACCAAATAAGAGGCAACTGAGGATCTGGAAGTAGTGGCAGGTATGCTATAAATATCTGAACTACCTACTTATATCCATATATACTCAGAGATACACATTTCTTTGATACTAAGGGTTTTATTGTTGTTGCAAAAAAAAAGTCGTTAGTGTTCTAAAAGTTACATCCATTTAGGCAATACACTTCACACCAATCAAATAGTTAGGGCAATCAAGATAGAAATGGATGGAAAAGAATTTAGAGCTAATTGGTATCTTCTAGAGAGGAAGGATTTTTGACGACATCTTAAGATTGGATTGGTTGGAAAGCATTTACGTGACAAAATGATGCTTTGAGGAGGAGGTATTTTTGAAGAAGTCCGAAAAAGAAGAGATTAAAACCATGTACCTAGAATTCTTCTCCTAAATAAGATAATTTCGAGGACGGAGTTATTTTAAGGGGATGAGATTTTAACACTCTGAAATTATTTACGTGTTTTTAAAAGTGATTGACTTTATTTTATTATTTTATCTTTTGATTGTTTAGAAAATAGAACTCATTTTTTTTTTTTAATTGTAACCTTATTACTCACAGTAAAGTCCGTAAGATGATATGATTATTTGGTCCATTTACTTTCATTTTTCTTGGGCTAAATATTTAAGTGTTATAGGACAAAAGAAAAAGTATATCAATACTAGGCTTATTTTTGTCGATAATATATTTATAGATAATGTACCTATTCATATTACGAGCAGCGACAATATTGAAATAAATTCGTTATCGATCAAAATTTTCCAAATAAAATGACGCGATCCTAGGAAAAGAATTTACTAGAGAAACTTGAAATTTCTAGACATGATCTTAGTATAATTGAATTTATTAGAGAAACATAAAGTTTTCGGATCTACAGTTTGAAAAACTAAAGATATATATTTATGCAAAATGAAAATGGGAAAAAGTAAAGTCGTAATATAAAATATACAACTATTTACACAATGATTTTTGTGAAGATTTATATAAATAGATAAATTATCATGTGATGAATGTAATCACGTCTCTATTTCATTAGCGTGACAATGCAAAAAACTTGATATGCATGTAATAAGTGTGATTATAGACAATTTATCTTGTATGATTTTGATACTATCCTAGAAGAATTTATTATACCTAAAGCATAATTCAAGTGATATTATCATGAGAGGGAGTAATACGCGTTGTACACTTTTCCTTGACCGAGGTTTTGTTCCATGGAATTTTCCTGACAATGTTTTTAATGAGTCAACTTTTGTAGCGTACTTCAAAAAATAAATGTACTCTTTTTTCCTTTATTAAGATTTTTCCAATTGGGTTTTTCATAATAAGATTTTAACTGGACATATTTTTGTATAACGAATGTCCATAACTTAAAAGACATTTACCCTCAAAGTAATACTCTAATATGTATGAAACTCCTAAAGAGATCAACAAGAGTTATTTTTTGAATCATGATGTTACTATAGTCATCAAATGTTGATAAATAGCTCGCACGAGAAGGTGTTATTTGAAGACATTGATGTACAAGATAATGATGACTTGATACAAGAATTGAAATCAGGAGAGTAGTTGTACTCTTTTTCCTTCGATCAAGTTTTGTCCTATTAGGTTTTCTTGACATGGTTTTAACGATGTAACATTTTATTACTCTAAATTATTTGTACTCTTTTCAATTGTTGACATTTTTATCCTATCGAATTTTTTGCCAAACAAAGTTTTAATGAGATAGTTATTGTGTAAATAGTCCTTCAAAGGGGAATGTTGTAAATATAGTAGTATTTATGAATGACTTTTATACCCTGTTGTAATGTCCCGAATTTTATATTCTTAATTTGGTTGATGTAGCCCATTTAATAAACGAACTATGGAAGCTCAACTCATTTAAGGTTATGAAAGTATAAGTCATAAGTTATTTATAAGCCCAATAATTTAAGACATTAAGTTTAAGTAAATTTGATTACAAAGATTTAATGAATAACTGGGTTGTCACAATGGTCATTTGCAGGGTATTTCATATTGGCGCCCAGGTTCGAATCATCATGCAGATGTTTCTATAAAGTATTTTATAAAATTATTATTTTTTTTGCTTAAAACTCTTCAAATTCCTAGTTAAAGACTCAATTTAACAAGATTAACGATAATATAACTCTCATATTTAGTTTTCCACTAAAAAGGGAGGTTACAAGAAGAGGAAAAGCATTTTTTAACTACACCTCCCCTCAAATCCGAAATTACTCTTATTTTCTCTAAAAAGAANTTTCCCTCAAATCCAAAATTACTCTTATTCTTTCTAAAAAAAAATATTTTTATGTTTAAGTAAAGTTTAAAAGAATAGCAATGGTGTGAAGGAGAAAATGTACAATTTGATCAAGAAAAAAGATTTTTAAAAGAAAGAAAAAAAATAAAATAAGAGAGGAGCAGATTTCTAAAAGTTCCGATGCTATCGGGAAGTAACAACCATCGTCCAACTTTATACTTTCAAAAGTTTTTAAATGAAGGTAGGTAGAGGTGCAAGTGTATATTTCGATTTCAAATTATGTTTTTCATCAAAATTTTGAATGAATTGGTACCTCCGGATATGGTGCTTCGACACTACTATAGTTTGAAAGATCATTCTCCAGCTCTGCATGTTATGATATGCTATAGAAATCGAATTTTGCCGAAAATCTCTCTACGTGCGACTGTATGAATTCACAGTTTAAGATTTCTAATTTGATAACGAAATGTGCCGATGATATCTATTGAGTTTCAAACTCATGAGTTAATTTCTCTCTTACTGGTTGATTTGATATGCTTCGGGCGTGGATGATGGTAGATGATGATGCAACATGCTATGGAGATGCCGGTGACTTAACGTTTTTAATTCGATTATGCAACATTTATGTTTTTTTATTTGATTTCTATGAACATCATATGTGGACCTATTCTAAGAGCATTTTTATGAATAAGCTATATTTAAAAGTAGTTATGTGTTATAGAAATTAACTTACAAGTCGCCATTTACCACAAAAGAAAGTGTTAGCAATTTAGTGTTGCTATTTTTTTTTTCTAAATTCTTAGCTTCTATCCTGGAATTCAAAAATTCAAAAATCAATCTTTACTTGGAATTTTTCGACAAAATTAGTGGCGTTTGATAGCCTCATAATTTAGCTATTGAATAAACTTGGAATCATTACAATCCAATGTCGGTAGAATTTTATACGTTCCTTAAAGTAAACTGCACTGGGTAGTGTTGCTGTTTTCAGCTTCTACCCTTGACTTTAAAAATTCGTAACTTAATTATTACTTAATTCTTTGGACAAAACTAGTGGCATTTGATAGCCTTATGGATTAGCTACTGAATAAATTTGAAATCATGTCGATCCAACATTTGTAGAATTTTATGTCATTTTAAGTAAACTGCACTGTGTTACCTTCTAAATCGAGTCGTTGTGGGGTTTTAAAAAATACTTTAATACCTCATATGTTTCCGACTGAAGCTGATTTTTGGATATATCATAATATAAAGAATTTCCTACTTTAGTATAAAATATCATAAAGTTTCGAGGATATGCAAACCAATTTATTTTTGAAATTGCCACTAAGATAGAAAACAAAAACAACAACATTTATTTTTCCTTTTCTTCCTAGAACTACACGTCAATAATGTGACTTTATTTCTAAGAAATTATTAGATAATCCCTTAATACGAAATGATGTTACTTAGAATTAAATAATTCTCGAATTAAATTCTTAAGTTAAATTTTTATGGTTTTCGCTAAATGTGTAGTTAATTATTTTATTAAGTCTATGGTCTACGAGTGAAGTAAACTGTTGTATCCCTTGTAAATATAATTCTTCCCTATAAATATGACGTTTTGGTTCTTAATAAAACAAACAAGTCTATTGACTTCTCTTTTTTTTTTTTTATATTAAAAGAGGGTGCTATCTCTGAAATTTTATTAATATACCCTCACTTGTGACGAAGGAATACTGTGATGACATGAAATTAAGGAAAACAATAAATGAGGAAGTACTACTTCCCTTACAATGAAATTAAATGATGAAGAATAAAGCGGTAAACAAGGAAGTACTATTTACTTTACAATAAGAACTAATGCAAATTAAGACAAAAATAAGAATTGGAAGTAAAAATAAAAATCAAACTCTGGCAGTGGGCAATCCATGTCTGTTAATTTGTACTAGTGCCCTAATATGTCGTGGTATATCAAGTAGTCCATATACCCGATATCGTCGATGATCCTAACCCTCAACAACAAGAGCATCTGTAACCTAATTTCCTTCTCTGTAAATGTGAGAAACTGTATCTTTGTCAAAAGTTATGATATCCATAATACGTCTGAGTATACACTAAATAGCCCATGGTCCTCCTCCTTTAGTGATGTAGTAAATAGCTACTGTAGAATCAGACTCAACAAAAATCGATGAAAAACCAAGTCCTTGAGCTAGTAAAATCCCATCAAGAATAGCCCACAGCTATGCTTCTAACGTCAAGCATGGTCCATACGAAGCTGAAAAACCTTGTATACAGTGTCTTACATGATCTCTGATAATGCCTCCCTCACTCGCAAAACCATCATTGATGCATCCATTAGTATTGATCTTGACGAGTCCGACTGATGGAGTAGGCCACCAAAACTAGAATAGGGGGAGATGGGGAAATGGGGTCCACAAAAATACCAATATGGGTGCAAGTGTCAAATCCATTTGCCAATGCACCACTCGAAATAGTCATTCCATATGAAGAAAAGAGATCATACGATATACCATCCAAATGATACGTCTGGCTACTATGTGAATCCCCTATTCTTCGCATCATTACTCGCGGTCCATAGATACCAAAATATTAGTAGATGAATGATAATGTAAATGTGTCCACAACAAACATAATGCCCAGAATAACTCCATCTCCGTGAACCCGAAGTGCTACGTCATCCTCATTTGTCTTGA
>CAIGRF010401272.1:4099-22151 GCA_903798235.1 Fraxinus ornus
TTGAAAAAAAAAAATTATGTAAATTTTTTTTTCTAGTGTAATTTTTTATTTTTTTTCGTATTAGCCCGGCCTGTAATTCGATCCTGGATCCGTTCCTGGGACCCATGAAAAATGTGATTAATATTGATTGTCTGACTTTAACTTAAATTAAAATCAGATTTTAATCCAACCCAAACATGTCATAAATGTTACTTACTAATTTAAAAATTAGGCTCGTTTGAAGGAACTAGATCACCTAAAAGATCAACAAGAGACTGGTATTTCCACTGGGAAACAATGCACACTCATTTCATTACTTTCGTATCGTTAAATAGGGAAATCAAGAAAATCACTATTGAATATTGATGCAACTGAATATGTTGACTTAGTCATTCGTGTTCGAATTGAATGAATAGTATCACTTTTTGGACGAAAACGAACCACTAAGCTGAATTCACTCTTGGGCTAAAACCCTGAAGCCACCAATTTATGGCCAATTCTGTCGTTTAAGCTTTCAAATTGGAACTTTTATTATTTAGGCGAAAATTGGTTTCTCTTAAGGGTGTGTTTGTCATCCTTTAAAAATTAAATTGTTTGCTACAGTATTATTTCTCCACCACACATTCACACAATAAAATATTCTACACACAAATCAATAAATTTTACATTCCCCAAAATATACTATTCAAACCTCTATTCTTTCTCCCATAATGGGAGACAAACAGGGACTAAATTTGGACAAATCTATTTGTACACAATATCTTACATAATTGACAAGTGACCGCATCCTATTTGGGGGCGCCTGGGGCTAAATTTGGACAAATCTATTTGTACACAATATTTTACATAATTGACAAGTGACCGCCCCCTATTTGGGGGCGCCTGTGGGCCTAGGCACCACCCCAATAGGGGCGGCCACTTGTCAATTAATGTGAAAGATTATGTAATATATTGTATACACTAAGCATAACCCAATTAATTTTCCCTAGTTCCAATTGCTAAAAAAATTAGGTTATATTTATGTGATGCGATGAGTTAACACATCTTCGTCTACAAGTGATGGTGTTAGAACAACTCCATCGACACCAGAGATTGATGATTTTCAATTATGATGGTCCGATGATTGTAGAGGCAAAGTAGAGGATGATTTCGATGGTGATGATAACATTCTTCTATATAACATAAATTATGGTGTAGGTTTTTTAATTTCATATTCGTCGTAACTAACCTATATACTATTGAATTAAAATACCTATTTTCTGGTAGGGAAAAAAAACCCTACAAACTAAAAAAAATTCCAACTTAGATAAAATACAAAAATTTAAGATAAATAATCTACTAGCTAAAATAAAAAAATAAATAAATAAATAAAGTGATATTTGCAGTATTGTAAAAGTTCTGAATAATTGAAGTGAGAGAGATGATTCGTACTTTCAAGTCCAATTTGATTTCAATCAAGAAGAAAAAGATTTGAGTGGCGTGTTTCTCTAACTTTAAACAATTTCAATCAGTTTTACTTAGATCGGTTTGATTCACCATTTTTTTCCATGAAAAATGGAAAAGGAATTCCAACTTTCACTTTTTGCATGTTTGACACACTTTTTTTTTGACAATTGGAAAAGATTCTAAATATAATGGTAAAAAAGTTTATCACTTTTATTGACAATTTTCGTGTAAAATAAAGTCAAACGAATGATATTCGAGATGGTAATTTTTTTTTTTACAAAAAATTATCACCAACATTTTTTAGGTGAAAAATTATATCAATCAAACACAATTAATTATAATTTTCAGTAAAATAAATTTTAGACAATTCAATTCCCTATAATTCATTTTCTTTCTATCCAAATTCTACCTTTACAATCAAACGGACCATTTGTCATTGTATTGGGAGTATATTTCATTATATTTTGTACAAGTCATTTATGTAGATTTATGCATTGTACATGTAAGAAAAGTTGATTTTTTAAAAAATTTGGTTGCTTTTCAGGTTGATTTTTGTCCAGGAAATTTTGTCAACATTTTGTTAATTTTTTAAATCGAAGTTAGACTTGATAATGGTCGAACGTTGTAATCAATGGTACGTTACATTTCGAGTCCACTAAAATAATTTGTGACGGGTGTTGGTGTCAGTTTTCAAGTTAGGACAACTTCCTCGACCAAAAATTGACCCGACACTTAACAAACACCGTGAACAGTGGATGACCCGTTACCTCAATTTAGTCAAAACCTACTCCCGCATACACATCCCATCACAACCCACAAATTTTCAACCCCCATCCCCCACCAAGGTGACGCAGTTGCTCTTAACTCTCTCTGCGCGCATGCAGGGGCACGCATATACGCACCGGAATTGTTATTTGATTAGCAGCCACCCAAAAAAAAAAAGGTTAAGAGTATGAAAAATCGAGTGGGTTGAAGTTTGTTTGCCAAAATGTCGAATAACGAACATGTTCCGAGCACGTTCCGGGCTTTGGCGGAAAGCGCCGAGCGTAAATTCGCCCGGGTACGGGACGTGCCGTTGCATCCGTACGGAAAAAGTGGAGCCCACTTCAGCCGTTTCTTCCATAACGTCTTCAAAGCTTACATGCGGCTATGGAAGTACCAGCAGGAGAATAGGCTCGAGCTGGTGGAGTCGGGGCTCCAGCGCTGGGAAATTGGGGAAATTGCTTCCCGGATCGGCCAATTATATTTCAACCAATACTTGAGGACCAGTGAAGCTAGATTCTTATTCGAAGCGTATATATTTTACGAGGCAATTTTTAACCGAAACTATTTTGAAGGTTCGATCAAGGATCGTGGAGTCAGGTTCAAAGAGTTGAGGTATTATGCCAGATTTGTTATGGTTTCGTTGATTTTGAACCGCGGGGAATTGGTGAAGCAGCTAGTTTCAAAGCTCAAGGCTCTGGTTGAGGATAGTAAAACCAACTTTCGGGTACGAATTTGCTCCATCTCACCTAAGCTTTTAGAGAGGTCAAATGTGTTCATTTAAATTTTGCCTTCGACTAGTACATTTTTATCTGGGACAATAATTTGGTTTTAGTTTTGTTAGTTGATATTCAAGGTTAAGAAAAGAAAATTTGTCACAACATAAGTACAAATGTGCATGATGAAAACAATTGACAAGGATTTGTTTGGCGTAAAAAGTGTATAAATTTAGTATTTGCATTATTTAATTCTGTAGATTTTGGGGTTAATCTTTTGCTAATTTAGTGCTTCTTTCTTCTTGAAAAAGTTGAATGCTTTGTGTTTATTGAATTCGCGTAACTCATTGAACCATTTATTCCATAGAATTATTTTTTTTCATCTTTCTACGAGTTTAAAGATTTATATGTTCTTTGTGTAGATTTAAACATTCTATCTTCTCTTTTGATCTGATAGGACAGATACGATCATTTGCTATCTCTTTGGATTTTTGGATAAATATCTATGCCGTTTGTTTCTTTTTGAATGAGTTTGGTGAACTCGAATGTACAGTTCTAAGCCCCTGTTAGGTTTAGATAAAAAGTAGATTTTTAGTAAGTTTTGATAAAAATCATAAGCCATATGAAATGTATGGTTGAAAGTGAGTTTAAGGAAATTTGAGTTGTAGAATGGGAGCCAAATAGGGCTAAATGTGAGCAAAAATAGTTGAATTTTAAAGCAGATGAGATAATTTGCAAGTGAAAGGGCCTCATAATAATTTGAAATGCGAAGATAATCATGGGATTTGGTCTATTGGATTCTTGCACTCCTTTCTATAATGAGTTTACATTGTAAACTAGAAGATGACACATGGGTGAATGTTATTATGTAAACTAATATCCCTATCGGGATTGTATTCAAATATGCATTGATTAATTTGTCATAAGTGACATGGATTTTGTAGCTAGATGCTATTTGTTTGACTTGCTTTCATTTGTTAATTTGATAATGTCTCTTGAAATAGTTATGCATGCCAATTTCTGAAGTATGAATTTTAAAGAAATGTACGAGGACTTATCTGAAAAAAATTAGACTGATTTTATTAAGTTGTTTTAAGTTTTCTTTTATCCAGATTAATTGAGCATTGGATGGCTTGTCTATATCTTAACTCAAGAATGTATAATGTGGTTGCACTACATACAGTAATCCACTATGACAGATTACATATCGAATTTTCACCAGGATACGAACTTCAGAGAATGGAAGCTGGTGGTGCAAGAAATTATGCGATTCTCAAAAGCTGAATCTGCCTTTATGAACCGTAGACCTTTGCGTTATTATGCCATATTTGACTCGTATCCAGCCTCTTTACCATATGTGACCAGATTCAATGCTAAGAGACTTCTAAAGTTGCACGATGCTCTGCTGACAAGCTATCATAAAAATGAGGTACATGATTTTGTTGGGAGATTGATGTAGGACAATCTTATTCTAAATAGGATTTCTTGTTGTGATAGGTTTTATTTCTTTTTCTTATTTCCTGTTTAGAAAAAGATTTATTCTTTCTTGATTAGAATAAGATTTTTCTTTCTTGTTAGGATCAAGAATTTTCATTTTCTCCTTTTAGGATTTTAATTATATAATTAGGATAGGGAATTATTTTGTCTATTGAAGCTTTATACACTTTTTCAATAACCAATTCATTTCAATAAAATTATTCTCTTACAAAATTTTATCTTGTTACAAGAAACAATTCCGCTTTCACACCACTTATGCTATTGAGACAAATTAATTCACTCTGGAAATTGAGCTCCCTGCACGTCATTTCAGGTCAAATTTGCGGAACTCACTTTAGACACTTTCAGAATGCTGCAATGTTTGGAATGGGAGCCAAATGGATCTTTCTACCAAACACATCCCATTGAATCAAGAGAGAATGTTACTCTGTTTGCTGATCGTTCTCTTACTTCAGGACTGATAGATATGAAGTTGGTGGCTGAGATGACAGATCCAACTTTGCCTCCAAATCCTAAGAAAGCTGTTCTCTATCGCCCATCGGTTACACAGTTATTGAATGTGAGTACTGAAGTCTTATGTTGTTATTTACTACTTTATGGTATAATTTCTGCTTCAAATTTGGGCTTGGGAGAAAGTTTTTGCATATTGCACTAGTCTGAATATTAACCTACTTGCTTGCATTTCTTGCCCATTCCTTATAAATTTCTAACTGCTTGCATTATTTGCAGGTGATTTCTACAATTTGTGAGGAACTTCCAATGGATAGTGTTATGCTTATATACTTTTCTGCCCAAGGTGACTTTTGACTTACAATTTATTTCTCAAAACAAGCTAGATATCTCCATTCTATCCTATACAACCAAATATCATGTTATGATTGCAGGGACTTCTGGTCCTGGAAGTACTTCACAAATGGTTAGCTCGGGGAATTCAAAAAAATGTTTGAAACCCAATCCTGAACAGAACACTTATCCATGTGAAAATCATCTTACTTCTAAAGGAGACTCCAGTCGCTTTTTTGATAACTACTTGTGGTTAGGTCCAAGTCGAAATGGAGGTAGGAAGATATAAATGAACCATATGTAATTAATCTCCCATTTCGAGAAACTTTTACTCATGGTCTTCTCATCTTATTCTCCCTTATAAATATGATTGTGTTACAGGTTCAAATATCCTATTCCCTGGTGATATAATTCCTTTTACTAGAAGACCTCTCTTTTTGATAATAGATAGTGATAACAGCCATGCATTCAAGGCAGGTTTGTCAAAACTTTTTACAGTAATTAATCCAACTCGTAGGCTTAATAATGCTCGTATATTTATTTTGTGATGTGCTGAGCATCTTCACATTTCTTTTTACTTTTTAGAGGTGAAATCTGTGTTCATAATGTTTGATAGCTATTTATGTGAACTAAATTTTTCACCAAATCTTTATTGTTTGGCACAATCATTTGGGTAGTTCTTCATGCCTTGTTTAGTTAATGTTTTACTTGTCAAAAATCAATAGTGGTGTAATCACTGTTGATACATGAAGCTTAAAAATGGTTTTAGCTCAGTAATGAGAAGATTGAAGATTTTGGTTTAACCATAAACCCTCATGGTCTAAATTCTTGAATATTTAATATGTAGAGTTGTTTGCATTAAAGTAATATTTTCTTGATCCTCGAACCCTTGCGACTCAAAAATTATTGTGAGGAGGTTATATTCCTAGTTTTCGACTTAAAAAAGCTTTTCTATTTTGCCCTACCCATTAAGTGGTGGGTGCTTACTTATCAGAGGGAATCATACAATAATTTGGCATCGCAGGTGCTTGAATATGTTCCCCTTGTAAGTTTTAGTTAGATGAATGTTTTGGATTTTTTTAATCATCTATGTAATTTTACGTACTTTTTCATCTGAAGTAATCCCTCGCTTAATTTCAATTCAGACATCATGCAATCTTATTAAGGTTACCCAGCAGCAGTTTCTTTGCGTGCTCTAGAATTCTTTGTGAATTATCTCTCTGTAATCCTCATTTGTTTGGGTGTTTTTGTTCCTCCATCTATATCAAGGGCTCTTTTGTGTAAATAAATTCGATAACATGTAGTTTCTAATCTTTCCTACCGACTCGCTGATATGTGCACTGCTCTTCAGGTTCTTCATGGAGCAGAAATGGGTGAACCTGCTGCTTTATTTCTCTCTCCTTTAAGAACTTCATTAAATAAACGTAGTGGTGCCAATATGGCACAAAATGGAAGTCAGTTCACCTTGTTCTTGACTACTCCTTTTCAAGCTTTCTGCCAGACGGTTGATTGCAATTCATCTTATGATGATTCTGTAAATGAATTTTATTAACTGATTCAATTATGCAGAAAATAGTTGCATCATCGTATGGTTTCATATGTGAATCAGTTTTCTTTCAGGATGTGTACAATGACGCAGAGACCATTTTGTCCACTGCCTTCTCTGAGTGGGAGGTGATCCTCTGTACATCTACTGACCTTGATTTAGTTTGGGCTCAACTTCTGTCTGATCCATTTCTAAGGCGGCTTATTCTTAGGTAACTTGTATTCTGTCTACTCTCAACCATGCCATCTTGTAATCTTTTGGAGAGGGGGACAGGGAAACCAGTAATTAAAATATTTCTTCCAAAAGTTCGTGGTGGTTTTTTATTGACATTTGGATCCGTTAAGCTGGGTAAAATTGATAGAGATTCACTTCGAAATAATCTATAGAGAATCTAATTTTTTTCATGCTCTAATAATTCTTTAGTCTTGAAAATTTTCATATATCCATGATTAAGCTAATAATTTTGAATGTTCTTGATGTCATCACTCCAGATTTATTTTCTGCCGTGCTGTTCTTGCTCTATTTCAAGAAAGTGATCATCAATATTTACCTGTATGCTTGCCCGAACTCCCAAGTTCTTTATCACCCAACTCCAAAGCCGTGCAACCTTCTATCAAACGTCTTGCGAATCACCTTAAGGTTTCCGACTGTTCTCTCTTTCGTGACTAGACAGTGGAAGGAACAAAAATTATCTTCAAGGTTCAAAGAATAATTTTCCACCTTCCAGAGAGAGTTATTATATTGGTTTGGTGAGATAAAGACTCCCAGTAACCCAGAGACCAGCATTTCAGGGCTCAGAAAATTTATGCCGTGCAGTGGGAAAGTGTTCGTTTTTTGGGGACGGTTCAAGCTGGACTTGGCTGGCGATAGAAGGGATATATTTTGTGAAAGCTGAAATGTCTTTTTCCAAACCTATTGCTCGACGCTGTCTCCTCAACTTGTGTTCGAAATTCTGTTTCTTCATCGTTATTTTCTTTTCCGGTGAGATGTTCCGGATGCAGGATTCTTTGGTGCATGGTGTCATTCTAGTGCTTATAGTTGGTATAAAATTTAGATATAATTTATTCATACTTTTTGTAAAAAGGAATTGTGTAGTTGAATGACTGTTTCTTTTTGAAGTTTGGTCATCTGCTTCCTTCTTTTCCTCTATGGTGTAGTTGAATAAGAGAAGTAATTGATAATGGTTTTATTAAAATAATTTCGAAAACATAAAAATATGGCTTGTTCTGCTTAGGTATCGGTTAGGCATAAATAGGTTTGTAAGGCTCGAGGTTTGACCATGTCATCAGGGGTGTAAGCAATAAGATTTGGTCGATTTTCACATATTTTCAAATAAAATTGTTTAAAATGATTTAAGAAAAATTCAAACCTAAATCAAACCATTTAAAACGGTTTGAGATTTCTCACAATTGAGCTGGTTTGGTTCGATTTTAAACTGCAGTTTGTAGAATATTTTTTCTTCTTGTTCATTTCATCGTCACTATTTTGTTGGTTATAAAATATTTTAATATTTTACGAAAAGGGTTTCAACTTTGATATATCACATATGTACTGATTTGTAAGAAAATTTATATCCGACACTTGCAGTGTTAGAATATGAGTTTAAGTAGACGAGTATAATAAGTCCAATTAAGCACATTCTAACATTTAATTAGATTAAATTGAACCTATCATGGTCTTCCACCTATACTGGTATTTTCCTTTTTGTATTAAAATTTTAATAGTTATATTTTATTTTGGAAGTTAAAATTGTAATTTATCACTCTAATTTTTGGCAGAAATTTAAAATCTTTTTTTTTTTTTTTAATCTATTTTGAACGATCTTATTTGGTTTCAAACTGCTATTAAAATTCTGAAACCTTAGAGTGTATTTGATTAGCATAAAAAATGTCTCATAGAAAAGAAAATGTTTTTCTTATTATGAGAAAAACAAAAACCTATTTTTCCACGGACAAAATATTTTCCTCAAAAACAAGAAAAATTAAACATATTTTCAAATGTTGAAAAATATTATCAATGAGAAAAAATAGCAATCAAATACTCAAAAAGTTGGAATTTGAGTAGCAACATGCTATCTTTCATGAGAATTCTGTTGGGTGTACAGAAACTGTACACCACAGAAACACACCAGACCACACACAAGCAAGTGTGGCCCACCTTTTTTTTGCAATATTTATTAAATATACCATGTGGCCACTGTTTTAGTCTATTCTGACCAATTTCTGTTGCTTCTTCTTTTGTACAAATGGAAAAGCCTTTCCATGAAAAATTCAATCAAGTAAACCCTTAGTTCACAATCATTTCATTGACAGATTCACGTGAAAATAAATCAATGATTCAAAAATACAATTTCGATTCAATTTTCCTATTGGACATTTTTTTTGCTAATAGTCTTACTTGTCACCCCTCGCATCTTTTATGATCTTATAGTGTGTTTGAGCCTATTATTTTGGAAAAATGTATTCTGAAATAGTAGATTGATGGAGAATGCGTGGTTGAAAAAGAAGAAAAAGTTATTGATGTGATGAAAAATATTATTTTATTGAAAAATGCATTGTTGAAAATGAGTATAAGAATGATAATGAAAACTTTAATGCGTATCAAACATGAGCTTAATTTGACTTATTTTATTCCTTAAAAAAGTGTCCGTGTGAGGTCATTAGCTAGTTGTCATTTTAGCAAAAGAATGGATAAGAATAGTCTGCAAGGACCATTACTCTATCAAATTGAAACTTTAGGAATTTAATTTCAAAGTTTAAATGTTTGGGATCACATTACCACCATAAGCAATATTTCCAAATTGATCCTATTGCAAAATGCCAAGCCCCAAAAATATTTTCAATTACTAAACTGACCCCTTAAATAAAGATTTAGCCCCTGTTTGGTGAAAATTAAAATTAAAATTAAAATTAAAATTTTAATTTTAATTTAAGTCAAAGTCAACAATTAATTTTAACTACATATTTCATGAGACCTACAACTTTTCATCCACATATTTAATCAACTTTTATCAAAATTTATTAAAAAGCCGATTTTAATCCCTATCAAACAGAGGCTTAAAGATTCGTATCGTACATGCTATTAATTCTTATTACTTATAGAATAATGCTATTCATAATGAAAAGAGTAATGTTATTCATCCCCAGTATGTTTAAAATCTCAGTCTATGTGACTCTAAATGATAGGTTAAATGAATGGAGAAATTAAATGACTTATTTAATTTCACATATCATTTAAGTCATATTAACGCGCACTTAAACTGTGTTTGTATCCCCAGTGGGGATGAATAACATTACTCTAATGAAAACCATCTATAGTAACCCTACGTGGTATACATGTGGCAATTTGTTATTTGATAAATAAATATGGTAGTTTTTTTATTGCCCCATATATCAAATAACAAATCGTTACACATATACCACATAAGACAATTACCGATAGTTTTCACTATGAATAATATTACTCGCGTGAAAATGAAACTATAATCCTATTTTCATAATTCTCGCCCTCCAATAGGGGGCACCATGTGCCCATTATGGTGCCCCTCTATGTTGATGTAGCACTTCCCATTTTCAAATAACCTTGAATAGATAATCTAGTTCACATCCTTAATTTCATAACAAGACATGAAGAACATCTATTAAGTCTACATAACATAAGTCGGTCCTCACACATGATAGAAACTTATATTTTATTACGAAACCATTATTCTTAACTAATCTGAAGTCCCTCAATAAAAAACGTTGAGAGACTAAAATGAAACAAGGCTCAAAGTTTGTTGACCTCTAGTGTATATATGATTATATTCAACGGTATCTTTCTTAAAGGCTAAATAGCACAATGTCCCCCATCTGTTGGCCAAACTGTCGAAAACTCTCTACTTTTTGGAAATAGCACAAACATCTTTGTTCCAAACGTTTAGTATGGAATATCCCTTACCATCCATTTTCTCAATAAACAATTATAAAATAATGAATATACCCTTCCATTTAAATAAAACAAAAACAAAAGAAGAAAAAAAAACTAATTATAACCATGATCTCAATTTCTTTAGAAAAAATTATAAATGAGTCCCAAATAAATAATTTAAAAATCAAAACTAAAAAAAAAAANGCTGAATATGGATTGATTTGGTTCGATTCTCTCGATACAAAATTTTCGGGTATTTATTAAATGAAATCGTCGGGTCCAAATATAATTATGGAACCGTTTGGGTTCGATTTCGTACCGTAATTAATTTTTTTAATATTTATAATAACACTACATAAATACATCTAATAACATTTTCATACGTAACTTTTACAAATTGACGTAGTCGAATTTAAAAACATATAAATTACAAACTGTCCAATAAGATTAATTCAATGTATACAAATACCAAAAAGTAGATACTAATATTAAAATATCGGTGATCCATATCAATAATTCATTTACTTCAAGCAGACTACATATAGAAAATGAAATATAAATTAAAAGTTATAAAAATAAAATAATTTAATTAATTCAATATAAAAAACTAAATTTAGATTCAAGTTCTTATTCGGTTCTTGGTCTAGAACCGACCCAAACCCATCGGTTCTCGATTCAGATACCCGTTCGGGTATTTAAGTTATGAAGAACCGCTCGATTCAGTTCGATCCGGTTCGATTCGATTTGGTTCGAGAGTTTTGTCCAACCCTACTATCGACTTCTTCAACTCATTCCGCAACCTTCTTGCTACCAAAGTCGCCGAAACCACTACCCACACTGATGGTCTCATCCCACAAACACACTCCAATCAACAACCAGCCAAAAAACATCGTTAGAAGGAGAAATCTTGACCTAAACACGTAGGGTTGCGCACGGAACTATCCTCAATTCCACTACATACGGTTACGCCTACGGTATAACATCACCACCGGCCAACCTCCCCTCTCCAATGCAACTACTTTCAAGGAGAAACATCCCAAATACTGTCCTCAATCGACAGATTCAACTTCAAAATCTATGCCCTAAACAACGACTACAAAAAATTTTGTCCTCAATTCTCTAAAGTAAATAATACAATCATACATATCCCGTGATTTGGAATGCAAATAGCAGTCTCGAAATTATTATACAAATAATAAAACTATGGTTTCTTCAGATCTATATTGTTGACACTAGTAGCGAATTAAACAGTAAAAGTATTAATTTTTGTTCAAATTAAAAGTAATAAAGAATTAAAGATAGCAGATTCCCCAACAAAAAGAAAAAGTTGCAAATCATATTAAAGCTTATAAATCAAAGAGAAGCAGAGGAAAAAGAATGGCAGAAATTGACGAAGAATTTTAAATCCAATGCCAAAAAAAAATGGGGTGGTGGAGAAGGAGAAGTAAGAATGGAGAAGCGTGCAGTGGGAATTGTGCACGATTGAGCTTGACCATGGCGAAGATGGTAAAGGTTGAAAAGATTAGTCATTTTAGAAAATGATTTAGAATTGATTTGAATATTTGGGGTCTATTATTGAATCATTTTGAGATGTCCTAATCTTTTTTATTGTAATTATTAGATTTGGAATTGATTCCCTACCATCATCCTGGGATGGTGGGTGATGGCAACTGTGATAGTGGTAGGTGATGGTGGTAGTGCCACTTGTGTTAACGAGGCGAGGTGAGCCACGAAGCTCGGGCTCAACTCGAGGAAAAGCTCGGCCAAAAAATTGAGGCTTGACCCGAGTTTTCGCCTCTAATCTTAGCGGGCCGAGCTGGCCAGATTTTTTTTCTTTCGTGTGGAGACAACTGCCGCAACGCAGGCAGCTACTTTTAATTTTTTTTTTTTTATAGGCAAGACTCGTCTGAGACGAAAATGGCACATGACATGGGCCTGCCCGTGTGGTGACAAGCCACACGGGCTGGCTTAGGCTCGAGCATTTGCCCGAAAAATGAGGCTTGGCCTATTGCTTGACTAGGGCTTTCCTGGGCTGAGCCGACAAACCATTTTGTCATTCTTGGGTGGTGGGAGGAGAAAGGGAAGAAGAAATGAATATCTTTTTTTATTTTTTAATATTTTTTTATGACTTATTTATAATTTTTGAAAATTTTGGGATGATGGTTGTAACTAGTTTTTTGTATTTTTTTTTTATATTTAAATGAAAGTTATATTTTTTTATTTAGGCCATTTTTCCCAAAAGAATGCATTCTCACATCACATCACATCACTGTTTGCTACATTGACTACGTTCTCATTTAAAATTGAATTTATTCTATTTTTCCATTTTTACCATTCTACCCTTTTTTCCACTTTGACAACTAAAATAAAGAACTTGGTTTCTATATATCCCAACGCCTAACTTGTACGAACTTATGTGAAAGTGAATTTTGGTCGCTTTGAAAGGCGTAGACATTTGGGTTATACTGTATTGTCAATTGCTTGGCTTCAAATAAATATGAATTTCAACACACAAGGGAAAAATTATTAAGGTCAACATACGCATTGAATTATTTTTCCACATTCGTACAACACTAGACATGTGCAAAATTTTACATTCCGTAATAATTACATTGTCATTGTTGATGTGCCATATAATCGTGAAGTCTGTCCCACTCACTTCGCTGCATTTCAAGTGCGTTCATTTTGGTATGCATTTCATCTTCAGTGTTAGATAGCTCTTCCTCGGATGCATCATCATCTGTTTTTGCTCTCATAAACACCTCGTCCACAATTTTAGAATGACGTAAACAATTATGAATACCCATCGTTATGACAACAACAGCAACTTGGGTTTGAAATGAATAACTAGTCATACTGATACAGATAAGGATTTATCATCTTTATTTCCACACACCAAATGCATGTTCAATGACGTTTCTACACGACGAGTGTCTGTAGTTAAAAATCTCATAAGCATTCCTAAAATGGCGACGAAGACCTATTCCATCATCGCATAACTCTTGAAAATGGTACAATATATCTGATCCTTTATACGGGGCTATATATCACAATCAATGAGCAAACCTGGGGTCAACCAAATAATACTTACCGAACGCTAGTAACGAAAAATGAATTTTTAGACTATGTATAACACGAGCTAGTATTTGAGTGTGTACGTATTCCCGATGGTGCCAGCAAGCACTAATGTGAACACACAAATTAAAATCACATGCGGCCAACACATTTTGTATCGGCACTTTTTTACGGCCTATAATATTCACCCTCTCGTGACTCGGTAATACAACACTCACACGCGTTCTATCAATAACACCAATGCAATCCTGAAACTAAGGATACTTAGTTGGGTATGACCTGTAGGGGTCATTGTAGTTTGGACTTGGTTGTATGAGACGTGCCGATAACACAACGACGGCAAGGAGAACCTCCTTAAAGTAATGGCATACTGTTTGCAACGAATGATTGAAAATCGTTGTCACATGTTGGTATCCCTTTTCATGCACTAATATACACAAGAACATTCACACTTGCTCAATTATATCTACCTGCTAGCTACTGTATAAACCGTATTCATCATGCAAAATATGTGCAAAGCGTCGCAATAGTTGTAGGTACATTCAGAACTCTTGATAGCACATATGCCCTTTCTCTTCCGTTGTTTCCTTCATAAACATGTGACCATTACTTGAAAAAGGAAATCATCGAATACGACGCTGTTGTTTGCAATAGTAGTTAATCGCGTTGCTTAATGCGATTCTACAATACGTAACCCATGTCGTGACGTCATCCGCCAGTGGCTAAAAATCTCATCATCATCATCGACTTCTTCTTCCTTTTCGAAACCTAGAAGCGCCCAATTGAAGTTCATATCATCCATCGTTTAATTGAAGACTAACAAATGGTTTTTTTTTCTTGTGCGGAAGAAGAGAAAAATTTTAAGTAAAGTACAAAGTAGTGTTACTAAACTAGCAAGTTCACATATCATTACTCTTGGTTATAATGAACTAATTTATAGAAGAGTATACACTGTTGGAACGTGTTTTCTTTGATTGACTTTTCAATGCAAGTTGTACCATCAAGTTTGAAAAGAAATGATGCATGTACTTTATGGACCTGTGAAACATTTTTTTTGTTGTTCGGACGTATTTCCAAAAAAACAAATTGTACGTTTCTTGCAGGAATTGTCTATCATGCATGCACTCTTTGTACTCAGAAATGAACTAATACATTTGAAAAGAAACTTGAATAACGTAATCACATAAGAGACAAAACATAATGTTACAAACCAAGGATAAAGGTACACTACCAACTCTAATTGTCCGTACAAAATACAAAGAAAAAAAAAATGCACAGATGCTAGGGTTGGTTGTTACACAAATTAATTGAGAGACTTGTTACGCTCATTAAATTGCCACTCAATCCATTCAAATTTTCCATCCGTATTCTCGACGCTGAGCATATCTCGATAGCTCTTCTGTGTTAAAAGCATACATGCGTAAAAGTACAAGGGTGTGCGTCGCTCGAGCCTTCCAGCTGCAAGCAACTCTTCGACACAGGAAGCTCCAGTATTCTTACTCGGCACCGTAATGGTATTTATCTTCGCCGCTACTTCCTTAGCGGCAGTGTTTCCCCGATCAACGGAAAATGACAACTCCCAAGCAAAAACTTTCTTTTTCTTCCCCTTTTTGCGTACTCGTCATCAACTTCCTTTTTTGTCGCTTCTGGCATTGCAAACGTTGATGCTTGAATTGCATTTATCTTCGTCTCCCTTATCACTTGAACCAGTACTCTCAACATCGACGCGGATTGCATTCCTTTGGTTTTCAACTACACCGTCCCCAAAAAAATCGAAGCCCCTACGACATAACTTACTTGTCACTGTCATAGCTATCGTCAAAAAGCTGACGATATCGGATGTAGATCTCGCTAACGTCTTTGTCTTTAAAGTCCTTGTTATCCTGCAATAACGGTTTCACAATTGTTCAAATTCACGTTAGTGGAAAGCATATGCATTATATCCTCACTGACACAGCACACAATAAAGAATAACTAATTTAACCGACCATAGAAGCAAGTTACACCACATATAAAATTTTCAACTTAAGTATCAATAGCACAAGTATTAAGGGAACCCAGAAGAGTGATTAGATGTAATAGTGGGAACTATTTGAAAGACATCAGACATATAGCAAAATTAGCAATGCACAAATGATTATCCATCTTCTAAGCTTAATAGTGATTCAAAGACTATAAGTTGTATTATGATTAGAATACAAGCAAAGTTGAATTTCCTTTTGGACAGTTCACTGTATCACTCAAAATAGATTTACTGTCATTAATTAAAAAAAGATACTGCAACAAATTACTATTTTTCATGTGGACATATCTAGATAGAGGTTAGATGAATACAACATGTTGAGATTTGAACATGATCTTCTTGTCTCTAGTCCATGTGGAGTAGATTATGATGCTACTAGTAGTTTCAAATTGAATAGAAAGTATTACTCCCTTCACCCCATGTTCTTCTATGTCACTAGTTGGTATTTTTATTAAATTTTGAATTTTCTAGATGTCTAATAAACCTATCAAGAAGTTAAAATGAAACTTTCACAAAATAACAACAATAATAGTTACATAACACCCCTTATTGAGAGGATAATTTTGAAAAATATGTTGTAGAAAAGATAAGATGACTGGTTAATTGTACTTAGAAGGTTAAAGAGAATGCCATAATATCATCAAAATTATGTATTTTCTAGCACGCCTTTAGATAAATGTAACATTTTCCTCAAGAAGCCATAGTGCTGCAAAAAGCCCATTTACATATGTCCCTCTCTAGAAGCCAAATGAAATTCACCAAGGCAATATGGATGTCTTCTACGTCTCTAATATGAAATGATTGTCTCAAAAAAATTTCTCGATTACGGATTATAAGAATCCCATATGAGGGCATTCAAAGTATCTCCAAAGTCCAGAATCCCCACTGTTCTTCGTGCAATCAACTTTAGTGCAAAGCCAAACTATTTTGATTCGATCAATTCCTGTAATCAGCTTCAGCTACAAACTAATCAACCATAATCCTTATACTTCCCCTACCAAGCTTATAATTTAATTATCCCTAAAATCTTCATCTTACTATTCAATGCGTAAAATATTATCTTACATTTTGAAGAGCTCCAGATACTCATCATACAGTTACAGAGTACAAATTTAAACAAATGTAAACACAATAAATCAACAAAATTAAACTCAAATATACAACACAATGAACATGAAAAATTGTTTTTCCAAAATCAAGTCGGCCACCGTACATTAATTCTTCGGGTCCACCATTCCTCGGATGCTACAATCCGACCTTTCTACGGGTTGTATTCAACCCCGGTACAAGCAACAATTCGGTGAGATGTTTGTGTTCTCGACGCATTGCATCCCAGTGGTTGAGAAGTTGGAGTTTGCTCCAATTGTGGACGGAGATCGAGTTAAACAGCGTAATAACACGCCTTCATTCGTGTTTCGTGAACACTTGCCATGTCGATGACCTTCGGCAATGGCGGTTTCACATGCAGCTATAAACATTTGCATCTCTACATCTCTCCATTCCAAATATTTTTTTGGAGGCTTCAGCATTTGGGCGGTCGTCGACAACGATTGACGAACTAGGACCACGAACGTCACCTATCTACGGGATTACGAAATGGAGTTTAAAAAAAAATGACGAAATGGAATTGGCAGCGAAGGTTCGTAGTTTTGACTTAATTAGAGAATGGGTCCATGGGTGAGGATAAGGGGTTGAAGTGGCGATGACAGCGAGATTACAGTCGGACTGGCCAACTTCACAGGGGGCATACCGATCGAGCACCGGTAGTAATTTCTGTCGCAAAATGAGGCTTTTTTTCACTGTCGTAAGTGCTACAAGGATGTGAGGGGAGCTGAGCAAGAGTTTTTTCAAGGGAAAGTGTCATTGTTTGGGTAAAAGGCAAAGGTGGGAATTGATGTTTCTTATGTCACGATTTGTACAGTAAGGAGGTAGCATGTTGTCAGGTTGGAACTATTCTAACGTTCGGATTTTTGCTACAAATCCAAACAAAGTGTTGATCAAATAGTGTTTGACATTCTTTTATGAAAACTAGTTTAGGCACGTGCAATGCACGTGCTTTATTTTAATTGGGTATTTAATAGTGTGGAGTGATTCAAAGGTATTTAATTGGGTATTTTATAGTATGGAAATAATGTAAGATTTTGTAGCAAATCATGTTTTTTTTTTTTATTTCTTCTTTTAACTTTTTTGGTTCTTGTGGTGTATGCTGGTGGAAAAACTCATAGAAAGCAGAACTTGGAAATTAAATGTAGTAATGGGAAGTGGTAATTGTTGAATACAGATGATAACTAACATACATGTTATTTATATAAAACT
>CAIGRF010401274.1:0-24269 GCA_903798235.1 Fraxinus ornus
AAAAAAAAAAAAAATTGTAAACCGGCCCGAACCGAGTCGGGTCGGGTTCTGTGAACGAACGGGCCGATTCGGTTTGGGAAAGGGTCCAAAACCGGTAAACTCGGGTCGGGTGGGGTTTGGGCAAAAATGGGCCCGACCCGACCCGTTGCCCAGCCCTAGAAAAAGCTTGAACAAAAAGAAAAAAAAGGCCTGTTCAAATAAATCCTTCTTGCTCTGTACACTTACCACGCTTCCACTCTTCAGATCCTGAATCAGGTACTCTCTCTCGCTCTCTGTATACGTGTTATTTTTCTTGATTCTCTCTTGTTCCTTTATAGCTATGATTTTAACGTCATCCTTTTTTTTTCCTTCTTCTTCCCGTGATAGATTTTTAAATTTCAATTTAGGGAGCAGCGAGCTAAACTAATTAAATGATAGGACTGTACAACACGATGTATGAGGGCTCTTGGGTTTTTTTTTTTTAAATTCTTTTTGAAGTATTTCATAGTTTTAGATGAAAAGTTAATATTTATTTAATCTAAATTTATGGTTGGAGCCCAAACAATGAGGAGATTGATATTAAACGCTGTTGGTTTAGATTGTTGTTTGAAAAATCTTTGCATTGTATTTGTTGGGGTTCAAAGGAAAATGTTTCTATCCAGATCCTCAGCCCCAATTTGTTGCTGGAAAGATTAGTGCTGGTTATTTAAAACCCACTGAAGAAAAACCGAGAATTTATGTATTATTGGAAAAGAGATCTATAAGGTCAATTTAGAAATTGAAAATTTGGAACTTGGATATGGGGGAAGACGTGTCAATAATTTGGGTGGGGGGAGCATGATTTCATTACTGTTTTATATAGAAAATTCAGTTGTCTTTAATGTTGATATAGAAAAGTTTGTCCTCATTTGTTTGCCCCTGCAATCAGCTATCTTTCTATGTGCCTCCTCGTGTATATTCTTACATGAAAGGATGTTTACCAAAATGACAGGTTGCATTTGCATACATTGGTTTTGATTATGGTATCTGAACTTGTATTTTAATGCTTTTTCCAAAATCTTTCCTCTTTTCTTATTATAATTTTCCGTTTTGGAAGTGCAAAGTCATTGACTGAGAGTCACCATAACTCCCACACCCCTGCAACTTAGTGCAGTGCTTTTCCTTACCTGTTTTACTCAAACAAACTGGTACAGTCTACCTCAAAAGAGTGTTTTAGGCACATATTAGTATTATGGGCCTAAATCATGCAATTTCTAGCATTAACTAACTAATTTGAAGCTACGTTTTTTTAGGCTCTATTTGAGTCCATTTTTTGGGAGAATAAATTTTGTTATAGTGAATTTTTTGAGAACGTGTGGTTAAAAAGTGGATATTTTTTTAGGTTTACGTGCAAAATTATTTTATTAGAAGAATGTGTAATCAAACATGCACTTAGGGTAAAAGTGTTTGTTGGATAGAATGGTTGAAATTTCTTTTGTTGCATTTTGTTTTAGACAATTTGAAGGATAACTTTCTTGCATCTCTTTACGTGACTCATATCAATAAGTACAGCTATTGTCTTTGGTGCCTCTGGAGGGCTTATAATATATTTAGTTTTACATTTATATTTCCTGTGCTTCACTAATGAGATATGCATTTACAATTACATAATTTATGTTATTTTAATTATTTTCGTCCGAAAGTTGAAGTCATTAGTATTGATTCATGCAAGAGCTGTGTATAATTCATAGCTTATTTGAATATCTGAACAAACTTTTTTCTTATTTTCCATGACTATATGTTTAAACTTTGACCTATTCTGTTACAGCCTATAATACACAGGTCTTATTTTGTTAGATTTATATTTTGTTTTACTTACTATATTAAGGGACCTTCCCCTCCTCTCTTCCATCTCTTCTTCATGCTGAAAATGTGAAAGACTGGGGAACTATTTTTAATGATAAGGAGCCTCTTTCCTGCAAAATGATCTTTTAGTCAATATTTTTCATAACAAAGATCCAATTGAACTTACTGTAAGGCGGATTTACATTTGTTTTTGTTTTTCAAAATTACAATTCCTAAAATTATTCGTCTCTGCTTAGTTTATTCGCTTGCAGCTTGCTTTTAGCTTATCAAAGAAAAATAGACAAATTCTGAACCTGTTGTCTAAAAATAATCTTACTGTCAGAACAAATGTTTCAATGAGTGAAAATAGTTCGCTATGCTGCTATGCCCATAGCAAGTAAGATTTAGACCTCTTGCTATAAACTACTTGACTTCCATTAGCATTGACTAAGTAATTAAATTGACATTATTCTATTGTGTTCACTAATTGACTCATGTTTTTATTGCGCATAACACGCTTTCATTCCATGGAGCTAGGACCCATTCTGTGGGTCAATTTGAAAACTGCCAATAATGATGGTCAACAAAATGTTTATGGATTCTGGTTCTCAAATAAATTGTTGTTCAAACTTTATCAATGATGATTATTCTGATTTCTGGCGGCGATCTTACTGCATCATTGATGATTTTTCTGATTTCTTTGGAATATGAATGTTCATGGTCAATTTAGTCATGACACTGATCTAATCATTGAAATATAATCACTTCAGAATACGAAATGTCTCGAAGGTATGACAGTCGTACTACAATCTTCTCTCCTGAAGGTCGCCTCTATCAGGTAGAGTATGCGATGGAGGCCATTGGGAATGCAGGGAGTGCCATAGGAATATTGTCCAAAGATGGGGTTGTGTTGGTTGGTGAAAAGAAAGTGACTTCCAAGCTTCTACAGACCTCGGCATCGACAGAGAAGATGTACAAGATTGATGACCATGTCGCATGTGCTGTGGCTGGAATTATGTCTGATGCCAACATCCTTATTAACACTGCCAGAGTCCAAGCTCAGCGATATACCTATGCTTACCAAGAACCAATGCCTGTTGAACAACTAGTTCAGTCTTTGTGCGACACCAAGCAAGGCTACACTCAGTTTGGTGGGCTCCGTCCATTTGGTGTCTCTTTCCTTTTTGCAGGCTGGGATAAAAATTATGGGTTCCAGCTCTACATGAGTGACCCAAGTGGAAATTACAGTGGTTGGAAGGCTGCAGCAATTGGATCAAACAATCAGGCAGCTCAATCAATGCTTAAGCAGGACTACAAGGATGAAATCACGAGGGAAGAAGCTGTTCAACTTGCTCTGAAGGTACTCAGTAAGACAATGGACAGCACTAGTCTTACTTCAGAGAAACTCGAACTGGCTGAGGTTTTCCTTTCTAATGGAAAAGTGAAGTATCAGGTCTGCTCACCAGGGGCCTTGAGTAAGTTGTTAGTGAAGTTTGGAGTGACCCAACCTGCTGCCGATGCCTCTTAATATCTGTATTCTCCTTTGTTTTCAAGAACCATTTCACTGCTGCTTTTAGTTACGTTTTCGTTTTGTATGATTTCCAAGAATTATATAATGACTTGTTGCTGTAATACAATTGCTTCTTGTTATCAACCTTGTCTGGTTGGTTGTGGAAATGTCAGATTACTGGATTTCAATTTTTGCATTAGTGAAAAACGAAACTTTTTGGTTTCAAAACCATCAATTCTGCAGGATGTTTTTACTACTACTGCAACTGGGACACTCACATCTCCAGTAAATTCGATCTCGATCTGTTTCTCGGTCCTTTTCTTTTAATGCTTCGACCCGAAGCGATATCTTCTAGCTAGTTCAGTGGAGATGAGTATACACACACAAATGAGTTCACAGGGTTAATCTGAAAATCAACTAGGCATATCCGAATATCAAAATATAGTCCCTCAAAATAATGGTCCTCGACTATGGCCCGGAGGAACGTGCAGATCTTGATATTATGTCCAATTCCGAAAATAGGGATATCGAAAGTTACAAAATTGAAGTCACGCTGTGCCTAACCCATCCCATTCAATGGAAAAGTCCAAGAGAGGCAGCTATCGACCATCAAGATGCCATTCGGCTGTCCGTTTTACATTAAATATGAAATGACACACCGACACCGGTTGATAACCAACTCTCATCAAAGACTTCTACACAAAAAAACAAAATTCATGTTCTCACCACGATAAGAGATTCAGCTGTCCAACAACTTGCTGATTCTATCTCTCACAAATATCTAAAGGTAAAATACAACCAAATGGGGTTAAAAATCTCGATGTTCACTATATTTTCAACATTATTTCTCAACCGTCCCTGAAGTTTTAAAATAATTGAACAGTGAAGATAATTTCAACATTGCTTTCCATCCATTACTAAGCCCATGTTCGGTGAGGATTAAAATCAAAATTTTCGTATATTTTGATAAAAGTTGAATGTGTGTTTCTAAAATTGTGAACCCCATAAAACATATGAATAAATTTCGTTGTTAATTTTGACTTAGATTAAAATCTAAATTTTAATTCTTACGTTTCCATTTGAAAATTTCGATGATGGGGCAAAAAGAATATTTAATGGGCAATGCTATATGTAGGGGTTGACATAATGCGAGTAAGGTGAGACTCATGCTACAATATCGTGGGTCCCCCCACTTACATTATGTCAACCCCTATGTACACATAGATTAATCCATATTTAAGGCTCGTTCGGTAGGTATTAAAATTGGATTAAAATCTAAAAATTAACCGTTATTGTTGACTTTTATTAGACAAGTGAAACCCAATAACAGTCATATTTTCAATTTTAATTGAATTTTAATCCCTACCAAACGGGGTTTTAATTTATCCAATAATCTAGAGTGATAATGGAAAGGAACATTAATGATTGCTTAGAAACAGATTTGAAAGAATAGTGAAAAGTAAGTTCAGTGACTTGGGGAAACACTTTCAAAGTACTGTGACTATTCAGAAAAAAATTAAAATTCAGTGATGGGTGAGAAACTTTGGAAGTACAGTGGCCATTGATTTTTATTTTATTTTTACCCCCAAGAAAATGATTCATATTTCACAGAAATTAATTCCAATCCCAATCACTTGCGTAGAGCGATAAGTCATATAACAGGTGTCCAATTGACAAAACAAGGTGACCTAAAGAAAAGAAAAATAGAACAGGAATGAGCTCAGTTGAAGGCATGGCTGAAAAGATTCATTCAAGAAATTATTGGAGATGGAGCAAACAAGATTTCTTCCCGGAAAAATCTTTTGAAGATTGGAGTAACTACCGATCTGCCCTATCACAGACAGCTTCAAGATTCAAGGACCGCCTTGTAAGTAGGTCCGATGATGCACAGGAGATTGTGGAACTTCGAAAACAGAGCGAGAATGAAATGAAACGTTGCCTTAACTGGTGGGACTTCATCTGGTTCGGATTCGGTGCAGTCATTGGAGCTGGCATCTTTGTACTTACTGGCCAAGAAGCACATGATCATGCAGGCCCAGCCATTGTCTTATCATATGTTGCTTCAGGCATTTCTGCAATGCTCTCTGTTTTCTGCTATACCGAATTTGCAATAGAAATTCCTGTGGCTGGAGGATCATTTGCTTACCTGAGAGTAGAACTAGGAGACCTTGCAGCCTTTATAGCAGCTGGAAATATACTTCTTGAATCAATTGTCGGAGGTGCAGCTGTCTCTAGATCTTGGACTTCATACTTCACAAGTCTTTTGAACCGTCCTCCCAACTCGTTACGAATACATACAAGTCTAAAGGATGGATACAACCTTTTGGATCCGATTGCTGTTGGAGTTCTCGCAATTGCATCAGCAATTGCAATGGCCAGTGCAAGGAGAGCTTCCTACATAAATTGGATTGCATCAGCAATAAATACTTTGGTGATTTTATTTGTGATAATTGCAGGATTTGCTCATGGCAATGCATCCAATTTGAAACCCTATTTGCCTCATGGTGCCCAAGGGGTCTTCCAAGCGGCGGCAATTGTGTACTTCGCCTATGGAGGATTTGACACCATTGCAACCATGGCAGAGGAAACAAGAAATCCATCAAGAGACATTCCATTAGGATTGCTAGGTTCAATGTCGTTGATCACTGTGATATATTGCTTGATGGCACTTTCATTGACCCTGATGCAGAAGTACACAGATATAGACCGTGATGCAGCTTACTCTGTCGCGTTTCAGAAAGTGGGAATGCACTGGGCTAAATACCTGGTTGCCCTTGGAGCTCTCAAGGGGATGACCACAGTTCTTCTGGTAGGAGCTCTTGGACAGGCACGTTATATTACTCATATTGCACGAGCCCACATGATTCCACCATTTTTTGCACTTGTCCATCCAAAGACAGGAACCCCCATATATGCTACACTTCTAATTACCATTTCGAGCGCCTGTATTGCCTTTTTTTCTAGCTTGGATGTCTTGGCAAGTTTGTTATCTGTGAGCACACTCTTTATCTTCATGATGATGGCTGTTGCACTTCTGGTGAGGAGGTACTACGTAGTAGGAGTCACTCCCAGAACAAATCTCTTGAAGTTGGTTATTTTTTTATTGCTCATCATTGCATCCTCCATGGGCACTTCTGCTTACTGGGGATTAAACCCTAGAGGATGGATCGGTTACACCATTACTATTCCTCTTTGGTTCTTCGGGACTTTGGGGATTGCAGTGCTTTTGCCACAAGAACGAAGACCAAAGGTCTGGGGAGTTCCACTTGTTCCATGGTTCCCGTCCTTGTCAATTGCAATAAACTTGTTTCTCATGGGATCGTTAGGAGCTCGAACTTTCATAAGGTTTGGCATCTGCACAGTTATAATGTTAGTATACTACATCTTTTTCGGCCTCCATGCTACTTATGACATGGCTCATCAGCAAATCAAAACAGAATCTTCAAAATCTCCAGAAGAAGATGGAGTAGAGCAACCAAGACCGTAAAACTATCAATCTCTTGTTCTCCTTTAACAAATGCTTTCAGAATATATTTCTGTAATAGCAAGTTCAACAATGGTGATAAAGAAATTAGAAATCAAGTGATACGATGAGAATGAAATTAATTCTCAAGTAACCATTCACCATCTTTTGTTGCAAACCTAGTCCAGCTGTGATACTATATTCTAAAAGCAAATTTTACTACTGCACTAAAATGTACCCACTTCATGGCTTAAGCTAGTTCAGTGAGGAATTGTGAAACAAATTTGAAATTACTGCACATATCTGCATGATGCGTGAAGGAATTTTACCTTCTAAATACAATATAGCTGTTTAATGAATTACTAATTATACAGCCCCAACTCAGGTGAATGATTAAATTTAATGTGAATTACACGTAGTTGCCAAAGCACAATATAACTAAGCTAAAGAAAAGAGACGGTTTAATGGCGAAAGGGATATTACCTCAGCTTGCAACATATTATCGAACTCCTCAAACATACATCTCGGAAAGAACTTTTGTGTTCAACTATCTTCTTTTTTGAAGTATTTAAATATTCACCACCATTTCAAAATCTTGAAAATACTTCAGGACTCCTATAAATTTTCAGGTGACGACAAAGGTGATGATTCATAACCAAATTTGCTGATCGTACCTGTATGACTCTCAGATAAGAAGGTTAACAAAGTCCACAGTTCTTTGAAAAAAAATGTGGTCAACAAAATAGAGCAGCATAAATTGCAGTAATGGAAAGGTTAAAATCCATTTCAATATGGTATAAAAATCATGATTTGATACTAATTGGTACTAGATAACGAAGTAGACGTGAAAACCAACTTTCAAATTACCTGATCAAAGAATCTTAATGTAAATGGCCCAATACAAAATTGCTTTCTGAAGAGTCTCTAGAATAATAGCTACACATGAATAAAATCCCTATTAATCAATCACGTGTGTTCCTAAATCACAGATGATTGGCTTGTTTGCATCAAAATTCTCAGCACCGCATGCATTTATATAAAGGTAGGATTACCCCAAAAAGAATGCCTTCCATTTTGTTCACGTCTAGAAGAATGGTATAATACTTGGGAACTACCTGACTCTCGGGGGGGGGGGGGGGGGAATTATTCAGCAATCTTATGCCCTGGAGATTTATGTAGCAGTAGTAAGAACAAAAACATAAAACTTCCATGAACATTTGATGTCATAAAAGGAGCCAGTGAATCTGCTCCCCATCTTATAGTGAACATTAGAAAATACATTGCATGACAATTTGGCATGAAAAGAAAGTAGTGATCAAAGAAGCCGCATCTATGAAATCAGCTAAAATAATTCATTCCAACACTTGTCAATGACTGTTTGAATCTTCTTTGGTTTACAAAATTCACGAATAATTTTTTCCCAGGTGGAGGCTTTAGGGTGAAGAAACTTATGAAGCATCACTTCTATAATTTTGGAAGCTGCTGTAACACGATGCCTTTTGTATAACCGTAGCACTAGCTCATCCAGAAACTCACTACCATTTTGTGGTGGATTTAGCTTCTCCTTTAAAGTAGTCAAGAAAGTGTTGCATGTAACTGAGTCAGGATCACAACCTTGCTCCAACATGTTATTTAAAAGATCAATGGCGCGAGAAAGGCTATCCTGTTTGCACAAAGCACTAAGAAGAATGTTATAGGTAACTACATCGGGTTTGGAATCGGACTCTTTGCATAGCATCTCATTGAATAATTTTAAGCCCTGTTCTACTGACCCCGCAATGCAGAGACCATGAATCATTGAACTATAAGCCACAACATCAGGTGTATGTCCTTTACCAAACATATGCTTCCAAACCATCAGAGCCTCTTTCAGTTTCCCATCCTTGCACAGCCCACTGATAAGTACACTTTGACATACATCGTTCTCCATACAATCTTCATCAGCTATCTCTTTCCACACAAGGAGTGCTTTATCACTGTTCCCAGTCTGGAAGAAACCCCTCATGAGGGAGCTGTACGTATAAGCATTTGGTTTGCAACCCATTTTAATCATCTCTGAAAGAACTTCTTCTGCTTCATTTGACTTTCCTACCCGACATAAGCCATCTATAAGAGCACTATAAACAACTGTATTGGGCTTGCATCCCTTTCCCATCATCTCCTTCCACATTCTCACAGCCTGTTCAGGTTTTCCCGCTTTGAACAATCCACTAACTAGGGCCGAGTAAACATATTCATTCGCACTGTGCCCTTTTTCCTCCATGGCCAACAATACTCGTGCACCATCAACAGCTCTTCCTTGCTTAACAAGTCCATTTATAATAGTCCCATACGTAACATCATTGGGAATGCATTTATTCAACAACATCCTATCCAAAAGATTGGTTGCCTTGTCCAATTTCCCTTTGAGACATAACCCATGTATAAGAGTGTTATATGTCACTTCATTTGGAACGCAACCTTTGAGAAACATATTATCCACAATTTTTGCTGCTCGAGCCAAGTCCCCCTTCTTGCAAAGCCCATTGATCAAGATGTTAAATGTCACTGGGCTCGGGAAACATCCTTCTATCTGCATCTCATCCAACAGAGCCACTGCCTCATCAATTCTATCCACTTTACACAACCCATCCATCAATGTGCAATATGTGTACACATCTGGTACAGACTTCCAAACTGGCATTTCCCTGAACACATGTATAGCTCTATCAACTAATCCTAATTTACACAATGCTTTAACAACTAAATTAAATGTCAATACATTAGGGGAAATATTCTGTGTGCTAACAATTACATAATTATAGAACTTCACTGCACGACTATACAAACCTTCTTGAATTATCACGTTAAGAACCGAGTTAAATGACTTAACCGTTCGTTTACATTGAAATTCATCAACCATTCTACTGAACAGCTCAACTGCCTTTTCTGTTAAGTGTGCTTTCCCGTAAGCTCTAAACACCACAATAAAATTCTTCTCAATAAAAGCTCTTCTTTCCCGTTTCATTCTACTAAAAACCATCTCCACGGACGTGAAATCCCCAGACTTGGCATAATTCTCAATAAGGGAATAAAATGTGGAGTCACCACGTCTGTAAGAACCCGACTTTGGGGCATCTCTGAATATTTTATCAGGAATTGGAGGATCTTTTTCAAAATCAAGACCAGAATCTTGGCGTGGCTCAATAATTTTACGGGAAACAGAGGGTTCAATAAAAAATTGTGAATTTTGAATATCATAATCAGTATTAGCGGAGGGTTTGGAAAGAGCTGAAGAGTAAGGGCAACAGTGTGACTTACATGGGATTGAAAAGAGCTTCAAAGTAAGGTGCTTTCTGTTAAATTTGGTGATGGGCATTCCTGTAATCAGTAAAAGTTAATACTTTGTGCAAAATACTTAACATATATTCTCAGAAATTCAAATGGGATTGTAGATAAAGGCATAACTATGGACGGAGAAATAGAGAGGCGGAGAGTGGAGGTCCAGGAGGAATTGATAATTGAATTCGATCGGGGTTTGGGAATTGGCTATTTATCTGTGCGTGTAAGCCGTCTGGGGGGCAATCCAACGTTGGGCTAAGCTTAGAGAACAGTAGGTTTTTTCACATAAGACTTCAGCAAGTAGAGTGGTGATTTTATTGACTTTTTCCCTAACTGCGTCCCTCAAAATGGTTTGCTTCTATTGAACTAAAATAAAATGACAAAATGCACTTGAATTTAAACATTCGATGTAATAGATGAAAAGAAAATTGGAATGAAAAAGTAAGAGAAGAAAAAATACAATAGTAAAAAGATTTCAACATCTCTCGACAAGTCAATAATAATAATTTACTGTTGTATTTGATACCGTCAACCATCAACAACGATGTACTCTTAAGGAATCACATCATAGGGGATGACAAAGCTCTTCGTTCCTGCCTTGTCTTGATAGTAAATGGGATGAGAACGGGATTGAACTCACGACTCACGTCTGTATCTATTTTTTTTTATTATATATTTTTTAAAAATAAATGAATAATATAACAAGATGTTAAATGAAGATTTTTACGTCATCTCGCTTTCAAAAATCCCTACTACACCGTGTTGTCATTCCTATCAGGTTATTGATAACAACTACAAATTATTGATATTTCTATTCACCTCTTGGTTATTTGATAGAATCAATGTTTTTAAATCAAGATCAATTCGAACACGTCGACCTGACTTCGACAATGGTTTGGGCCCTTAATAGTTATGATTTGCTTATGAGTCGTTCATAACCCAACAATGATCAAGAGTGGGTGAATGGGGATTGAATTGGACGAGGTGATGGAGCTTTTAGGTTGAGGAAGATGGATTGAAGTTTTCCTCTATTTTTTCATTTTCATTTTCGTTTTTTATCGTTTAAATTCGAGGGCAACTTTGTCATTTTACATCATTTTAACATAAAATTTAGACGGACATGTTATTCAAGGACAAACTATTCTAATTTATAGAAGGTTGGGAACATGATTGCTACTTTGAGCAAATGTTGGGGATTAGTACATGCAAATAAGTAAGTTATTTCTTTGATAATTTCTTATTATTTAATACATGTGTTACCTATATATTTTTTAAGTGTTTAAGAGTTTGTTTGAGTCCCATTATTTTGATAAAAATGTATTTAAAATAGTGATTTGATGAAGAATGTGTGTTTAAAAAAATAAATAAAATTTTTAGATTTGCATATAATATTATTTTATTAAAGAATGTGTACTAAAATAAAAGAGAAAAATAATGGAGGAACCGGGAGAAGTTACCTTTTTCCGTTCTTTTCTAAATAAAATAAATAAAGAAGTTTTTTATCAAATTTTTTTGAAAATGTTTCCTTTTTCAGTTTTGCCCTATGTAATTTTGCTCTTTATTTTTAAAAAATAGAGAAATAAGTAAAGATTAAAATTGGATTAAAATTGAAAATTATTCGTTATTGTTGACTTTTATTAGACGAGTGAGATCAATAACGGCCATATTTTCAATTTTAATTGGATTTTAAACTGTACCAAACAAGCCTAGGTGTTCGCAGGATAGCCGAGCCGGTTCACCGCTAAACCGGTTATTGTCCAGCCCTACTTGCCATATTCGACCCAGTAACTTTCCATATCGGAGATCCAAAATCTCTGTATTATCTGTATCTCTACTTCGCACTTGTAAATAAATAGTTAAATTGGGTGACAAATAATTCTCATTTTCGCCAAAAAAAAATTCACACTCGTGGTTTGCTGATTATACATATAGAAACCCTAACCCCAATTTCGTGTAGAACAATAATTAATTGCAGAATAAGTGGAGTGGATAATTTGAGGGTTTCTTTTGTTTTTTGTGTCCTGAATTTTTTTGGTCAGAATTAATTTTGAAAAGAAGAAGATGAAGCTGAATCTCTACATCAGCTTCACCTTTTTCTGATAAGACTGTTATCGTTACATGGCCAGTTCTCAATCTCAGCATCGCAGCGTTTTTGGTTAGTTCTTCCTGCTTGCTCTATCTTTTATTTTAATTATTCACGTAAAAATTCTTCGTTGTAAATAGTTACAGAAGAATTTTACTTTGTAAATAGTCACACAAGAATTGTCACAGTGATGAAATTTTTCGCTTTTTACTGATAATTGTATTGGTTGACATATGTAGTTGGGAATATACCGTATGATGCCACTGAAGAACAACTCGTTCAAATTTGTGAGGAGGTTGGCCCCGTTGTTTCATTCAGGTCAGTTCAATTTAAAGGAAAAAAAAAAATCAAGATTATGACTTTCCACTTCTCTCTGGCTATTCCTTAATTGGAAAAAATAAAACCTATTTGATTTGTTACTGCCCCGTGTAAAATATCTCCTTTTTTAAGTTCAATCATCGTGATATTAATTATTTGCGATGATGGGTAAACTAGGAACTTGTTAAGAACACTGGTTTCTTTTGATATCTGGTTGTGAGAATTGAATTGATCATTGTAGATCCATGTTTTCTAGATGTAACTTTTTGGACAAGCGTCCGTTCATACAAGAAAGATGACAGGATGCATTACTGTATACTTTACTGTTTGAGATAACTTGACTGAAAGAAAATGTAGCTATGAAAAAGTGCAAAGGATATGGAGGTCTTAGCAATTAATTTTTAGGGCAAAATTACCAGGATATCACCTATATATAACATTAGATTAAATGTGTGTCCCTGGATGGTCTAATAAAATGCCAGGCTCAACTTTTAAGCTTTCATTTCTGAGGCCGATAAAATAGAAGCCAAATCTTCGAAAATGGCGAAGCTTGATGTTTCCAGACATGCCGAACGCATAAAACATGGTGTAGTATGGTGTGGTTTTGCTTCTTTGTTGTATACTGAAGTTTCATATGGCGATACTGCTAGTAAGAAGTCAGCCAATTTGTGCCGTGTCCAAGCCTCCAAGGAGTTGTTAAACCAGCAAGCAGTGGCATGCTGATTTTATTCACGTGAAATGTTGCCAGATGATACTTTTTGATGTAGAGAATTTGCTCATAGATCCACATCAATGTCCAGTTTGTGTGGTGTTATTTCTCCACGTCTTCCTTGTTGATTTATATGCAACAGAGATGCCGGAGGGACTGGCGAAGGCCAATTCAATCCTGACTTTCAAATTGGATATGAATATATGTAGTATAATACTAGAGAGAGAGCTCAAGAAATTTATGCAAGTGTAAGGAGAAATTCTCCTTACGTGTAGGTCTTTGGTGTATCTCCTTGTGTTGTCGTTACCTTCATAAGATTTGTCAAAATTGATTCACTTGTAGGTTGGAGGTTTTAATATCTGTGAGTGATGTGATTGGTAGCGTGTTAACTGATTTAGCACAGTGATCAGCATTGACTCTGTGCAAGCAAGATTTTTTATTGAACGGCAAATTTTGTTTCATTTTCTGATCTGACGTTTGCCTGAAATAATCTTTGAAAGGGAACTGATGCTATATTGGCTTCAGTCGCATGTAGAAACGAATGCCTTGATATTCAGTGCATTCTTCAAAAATTTAATTATCAAGAGAATTTGTTTGGCATTGAAGTGAAAACTAATCTCAAATGGACTCTCCTGTATTATAACTTAAGCGTTTATGTCCTTGATTGAAAGCTACTTAAATGTTATCCTGCTTCCTTTTTACTCAGATTAGTTATTGATAGAGAAACGGGGAAGCCGAAGGGCTATGGGTTCTGTGAATACAAGGATGAGGAGACAGCATTGAGTGCTCGTCGTAATCTTCAGGGATATGAGATAAATGGACGGCAGCTACGCGTTGATTTTGCTGAGAATGACAAGAACACTGACCGAAATCGTGAGCAGGTAACCATTTACACTTGCATGTTTTTTTCCAATTTTTGGGGCTTTTCTTTTTCCAGGGATATTTTTCTCTAGTTACATTTCACTTTTGGTAGAGCCTTTTCAAAAAGCATTGCTTTTAATATCATACATTTTGTTAATTATACCTGCGCTTATCTGTATTGGTCATATATGAAAATTTTTGGTCTTTAATGCCACTTCATTGCTGGATGCTTTATATAGTTGAGTGCTCATCAAATTTTCTTTGTTTTCTGAGTATGATCGTTTTTTGGATATTGCTGTATGTTTATGGCCTAATCTAGGGAGCGTAGAGGCACAAAATATCACTTAACCCCTGTTTGGTGGAAATTGAAATCCAGATTTTAATCTAAATCAAAGTCAACAATTATTTTTAACTACATATTTTATGGAATTCGCAACTTTTCAACCTTACATTTCATTAACTTTTATCAAAATATGCTAAAAATCTGATTTTAATCCCCATCAAACGGAGGCTTAATAAAAATTTTAGATTTAAGTAATTCAGAATTTAATAATTCGTAATGCAGTTTGTTAAGTATGAAACCTGATTAGTATGCAAGTTTTCAGTAGAGCTTAATGGAGGAATTCGATCAAATGAAGTTCTAACGAGGAAAGAGATTCCCTTGAGAATTAGGTCAAGCTGTGTAGGTTCAATGTGAATTATTGAAGGCATATTAGCAGAACACCCATCAACCATTTCTTTTGAAGAAAGAACACCCAACAACTTATTAATGTGCACTGATGAACAAACTTGAGGTTCAAGACTGCCCTGACATGGTTACTTCTATTCAGGTCAGAGCAATTCACCTCTATTTTGGACGTTCAACTGGATAAAAAATTTATAGATCTGATCACAGCTACTTTAACAAACCTGACCCAGCAATATATTTGCTCCAATTCCAATCAGAGACAACTAGTTTGGTGGTGCACTGATTGTAACTCAGATACTTGGTGTAAATTAATTGAGTTGCACAATGATATAGAATGTAAACCATTAAAATTTCACTACCAGATAGAACATATCAAAATCAATAAAATTATACCTCTATATGTCTGAAATCAGAGCCTTACAGGAGGACAGGTTCATGAAGAAGAGATTGTTAATATAATAGCATCAGTGTATTTAGCCCTTGTTTGACCTCCATTTTAATTAGATTTTGGGAAAAATGTACTTTGGAATTGTAAGTTTTTGGTGAATGTGAGGTTAAAAAAGAAGAAAAAAATCTGGGTTTATGTGCAATATTTTTTTATTAGAGAATGTATGGTTGATAAGAAGGTAGAGAAAAGAATTATAATTTTAATGGAGCCCAAACAGGGGCTTAAAGAACGATGATGTAGATTATCTGTAACTGGTCACTATGTTTTCCTAGTGAAATGCCCACAAAATTGAAGTTTTTGATTTTACATTCCAAAGTGTTGACAGATTTTGCAAAGGCTGTATTACTTGATTAGATGGTGGGTCCATTTGTCCAATTCATTCCTTAATCCCTTAATTTTACTAAAGATCATCTTTGATATACACTGTTTTAGTGTTTTTATTGAATATGATTGGATTTGAGACATCTTATATAATATGTTCTTGTGGTTTACACGCAAGTACAATAGCACTAAACCCATCTCAAAAAAAAAAAAAAAAAANGGCTTAATAAAAATTTTAGATTTAAGTAATTCAGAATTTAATAATTCGTAATGCAGTTTGTTAAGTATGAAACCTGATTAGTATGCAAGTTTTCAGTAGAGCTTAATGGAGGAATTCGATCAAATGAAGTTCTAACGAGGAAAGAGATTCCCTTGAGAATTAGGTCAAGCTGTGTAGGTTCAATGTGAATTATTGAAGGCATATTAGCAGAACACCCATCAACCATTTCTTTTGAAGAAAGAACACCCAACAACTTATTAATGTGCACTGATGAACAAACTTGAGGTTCAAGACTGCCCTGACATGGTTACTTCTATTCAGGTCAGAGCAATTCACCTCTATTTTGGACGTTCAACTGGATAAAAAATTTATAGATCTGATCACAGCTACTTTAACAAACCTGACCCAGCAATATATTTGCTCCAATTCCAATCAGAGACAACTAGTTTGGTGGTGCACTGATTGTAACTCAGATACTTGGTGTAAATTAATTGAGTTGCACAATGATATAGAATGTAAACCATTAAAATTTCACTACCAGATAGAACATATCAAAATCAATAAAATTATACCTCTATATGTCTGAAATCAGAGCCTTACAGGAGGACAGGTTCATGAAGAAGAGATTGTTAATATAATAGCATCAGTGTATTTAGCCCTTGTTTGACCTCCATTTTAATTAGATTTTGGGAAAAATGTACTTTGGAATTGTAAGTTTTTGGTGAATGTGAGGTTAAAAAAGAAGAAAAAAATCTGGGTTTATGTGCAATATTTTTTTATTAGAGAATGTATGGTTGATAAGAAGGTAGAGAAAAGAATTATAATTTTAATGGAGCCCAAACAGGGGCTTAAAGAACGATGATGTAGATTATCTGTAACTGGTCACTATGTTTTCCTAGTGAAATGCCCACAAAATTGAAGTTTTTGATTTTACATTCCAAAGTGTTGACAGATTTTGCAAAGGCTGTATTACTTGATTAGATGGTGGGTCCATTTGTCCAATTCATTCCTTAATCCCTTAATTTTACTAAAGATCATCTTTGATATACACTGTTTTAGTGTTTTTATTGAATATGATTGGATTTGAGACATCTTATATAATATGTTCTTGTGGTTTACACGCAAGTACAATAGCACTAAACCCATCTCAAAAAAAAAAAAAAAAAAGAGAGAGAGAGAGAGAGGGAAGAAAGAACAGAGAATAATAGAATGCATCAGAATACCTAGTTCATCTTCTAATTGTCACCTCATGCCTTATGGCTACATATTCCTATATTACTTATAGAGCTATACCATTTATACTGGTTCAATTTTGTTAAGACTACTATATATCATTGAGGACAAAGAGTGTGAAACGTCAGTTTCATCTCAAACTTGTGATGATTGTGTTTTCATGCAGGGTCGGGGTGGTCCTGGAATGGTCACAAATGTTGGTAAGTTTCATTTTTTATTACTTAACTTCACATTTATTTTAAAATTAATTATGTAGTCATAAGTTTTTTAATTATATTTTCTGCCAATTTTTTATAATTGTCACCAATGAAATACAGATCCACAAAAACAATTCGGGGTCCCAGCAGTCGGTGATCTTAGTTTTCATCAGCCATTAGGTGACTCAGTAGCAGTGGCTGCTGCAGCTGTCATGGCAGGAGCTCTTGGAGGTGCTCAGACTACTAGCACATCAAACCAGATTGGTTTGCAAAGTCAGCCAGTGTTGGGCACTGATCCTTTAACTCTTCATCTGGCGAAAATGTCGAGGAGTCAGCTGACTGGAATTATCTCTGAGATGAAGGTTGGTTTCTGAATAAGATTCAGATTGCATAATTGGATAATTTGTTTGGAGTGTGTCAATAATACACATTGTAGGGTAAATAATAACTTTATTGCTGAAGCAGTATTGTTTACAAAAATAATAATAATAATAATAAAAAGAAAATTGAAGACACCCGGAGAGCCGAAAAGAAAAGAAAAAAACCAATTTCTCTGAAAACAAATTAACGCCATCTTCCTAAAAAAAAAAATTTCTCACGTGCACACAATAGTTTAAATCAGAAAATGTAAGGAACTAAGACTGTTACGGAAGATAACACAACTTGGGTGTGGCATGCGAGCACTAGGCTGAGCAACAGTAACTCTTACCATATTGCAATATAGGACGTTGTCAATACGTGCTTTCTGGAGAGATCTATTCCTCATTGATATATATCTGAAAACATAACAGGGTATTGTCATGATGATGCAGGAAATGGCTACGCAAAATAAGGAGCAAGCACGGCAGCTATTACTTGCCAGCCCAAATTTGTCTAAAGCCCTTTTCCAGGTACTTATCAGACCTCTTAAGCTTTTGCAAGGTTTCAGGCTACTATGGGGGGGTGTGTTCATTTGAGCCGTTATTTTTTAGGATTTAAAAAGTTTAGTGCATTCAATAGAGACTCTTTAAAAGTTTTGGTGTATTCATTTGGTACTTTTATAAACTTTTAAAAAGTCTTTAAAAGCTACGGGATATTCAATTGAGACTTTTTAGAAGTCTCTATAAGTCATGAGATATTCAAATAGACGGCGACTTTTGGAGAATTCTCTACTTACGGGACTTGTGAAGACTTTTTGGTGAAAAATATAAATAACAAATCTCAAAGAAAATCTCTCATATACTTTGAGATTTGTGAAGATTTCAGAGCACAAAAAAAAGGTCTTTTTTCTTTCAATTCTAGGATTTTCTCATATCTCTTCAATTCATCTGCTGTAATCAATTTATGATTATTCTATATGTAAATAATTACTTTTGAATTGAAATTATATGCAATTGTTTCAAAGTGTAGAATTCCATGTAATCAATCCGTTTTTTTTTTTTTTTTTGGAAACAATTTGTGTTTTTAGAATTTACGTTAATTCTGTGAATTTTTTTTGGTTATGTTCATAGAAATTGATGTAAAAGGTTTTTTTATTATTTTATTTGCCTCAAAATTGAATGACTGGGCCGTGACTAGTGAATTTACTCAAGAAAATTTTGTGGGCATCATGGTTCTCGAAAATGTTAAAAGTAGGTAGCTAGAAAGATTGTAAATTTCCAGGTATATAATAAATTTGCAAGATGAAAAGTCTTTAAAAGTTTTTAAAAACTTTTAATCAATGTCTACGTAAGTCCATGCAAGCCTTTAATTTTTTAAAAACCCATAGAAATCACTTAAAAGTCCATAAAATCCACAAAAGTCACCCACTTAAAAAAGTCTATAGAAGTCTTTAAAAGTCTCAATTGAATACACCCCTCTAAATTTGTATTGCTCTACTGCTTTTATTATACTCAGTCTTACTTCATCTGGAGCTGATTATATTGTACTTGACTTTGAACACAGGCACAACTAATGCTAGGAATGGTTCCCCAACAAATGGTTTGTTCTGTTCATCCATGACAGTTCTTTTTTATTTATATTTTCATTGCAACAATCATTTTTCTGGGCTATGACATTGCTAACTAGTAGATTTGAATGATCTTTGAACCGTGCAGTTGCGGATTCCAAATATTCGGCAATCTTCTCCCCAGCCAGCACAGTTTTTACTACAAAGTGGACAACATGCTATTACTCAAACTCCCCCTGGACTTCCCCCACTTCCACAGAACAAGATGCATCTGAATTTGTCCCATGCACAGGAGAATCAAATCTCTTCTTCCCATCCAAACCAGTATCCAGTACTCCCACAGTTTCCTACACAATCACAGATTCAGCATCCACAGCCAACCCTGAGCCAAGTCCTACAGCAAGGCCAACTCCCTGCACAATCTGGAATTTCTGTTCTTCCCTCTGTGCGTCCACACGAACTGGGAAATTTGTCAGTTAGACCACATATTCAACCAACAACTTCATCTGCCCTGAACCAGCGTGTGCAAACTCCTATGTTACAACATCCAGGTCCGATTCCATCTACTAGTTCAAGGTATACTGGGCAGATGATCGCTCCCAACGCAACCTTTAAACCTTCCTCACAGACTCATTTGCAATTTCCGGCTCAAGGGTTCCAGGTGCCAAACTTTACTTGACCTGCCTTTATGTAATAGTTGAAATTATACATATATCCTTCGCTCCAAAGTATTACTTAAAATTCATTTTAACATGATGAGTCTCAAGTATGGGATAAGTTGAGGAAAAACTCAATTAATACAAATCTTTGGAGTTATGACGTGAAAGCTACTGTAGCTTGTTGAAACATACATAAGATGATTGTACTTGTAAGTTGACATTCAGGTTAATGAAGTTCAAATATTGTTTAAATTTTATTTTGATGTGAGTAGATTAAATAGTAGGTAGTTTTATATTTAACCCAAGGAAGATTGAAAACTTTTGAATATTTACAATTTTACTGGCTGTAAGTTTAGGAAATAGAACTGATTTTCTATTATAATATTTCTGGCATAAATTAGTATGCATGCACATTTATTTATGCAGTTTATCGATACTTTCTGTTATTTTTATTCTAATCTAGTCATGGCATGAAACCCAAGTTAAATGATACACTGGAGTTCAGTTGAGGTTTTGAAATTTCTAGATTGAGAAAAATGGCCTTGCCTTCATTGGCAAGCTTTTATGCTGTCATTTGATGCATAAGTAAGACATGCGAAAACAAAAACTAAATTCTAGAGTTAAGTGACTGGAATTTTTATATGGTTTAATTGTGTCTATGCAGTTTACCGTTAGAAAAATGTGAGGATAACAGAGTAATAACAAATTCTCTTCTATGCTGCTGTTCCCAAGCATGGGAACTATGTGATGTCCTTAGAAGAGTGTAAATTTATAGAAAATGGAGTAAGTTAGAGACCAAACATATGCGTGTTTTCATTGGGTATTTAAATGGAAATTTCTCAATTTTGCCAGCCAGTGTTCTGTTATCAGATGGGTTGACTCTCTGGACATATTTTCAAAGAGTTCCTATGCCCTGTAAAGTTGCAGAAACTTTAATAGACATTTTCTGCACATTGTAGCTGTTGTGGCACACTAAATGCCTGTCCGTACGTATATTATCTTCATTCTCCACACACAATAAAATACAATAGGAGGGGGAAAAACTTTTTCACAAGAAAACATTATGTTCAACTGTATTTGGGGTTAACAGTTCGATGAGATCATAGGGCTACTTTGAGGGAGTCAATATACCTAGGAAACTCTAATTAAACCAAAAAATAGTATTCTTATGTCTATAGTTGTTCTTTTCTAATAAAATTTTGGTATCATGTTGCTAATGTGAATTAACATGAAAATGTTTTTTGTATTCTTTTCTATTAGCAGCCTACCTCAGTATTGTCTGGCAAGCAGAACAATATGGATCTGAAAGGGCATAGTGTAGACCAAATGAACCATTCATTGAATCTGGCTACACCTGTACCTGGAGCAACATCAAATTTTGTCAATTCTAGAAAACAAGATATCATATCAGAAGGAAATTCAAATGCCCAGAAGCAGGCGGCTGAGGTTCGTATTCTCTCCTTAGCAGTATTTTCCTTAACATCTTTTCTCATTGTTCGCTGTCTTGTGTGATGGTTGCGAAGATCTGATTTTTACACATTTTCTTTTGAGACACCCCCTGATCCAAAGGACTGGAGATAAGCTGTTTGTTCAAATCCATTTAATTGATTATGTGGAATTAACATTGACAAATTACTGACTTTCTTTCCTCAGCAAGAGGACTATTGTCAAATGCGTGGCTTTTATTTGTCTGGTAAAATTTTCAATTGTGTGTCCAAATTACATTATGTTATATGCAAATGCAAGTGTAAATCTTATGAAAAAGAGTACTAGCCATGGTATATAACTATCTGTAGATGGTTTTTAAGATTTTGATCGTGTTAGATATAATTTTATGCCTATCCTAATATTTGCTTTAACGAATTAGTTTTGTGCTCCTGAGGAATTCAATTTCAAAGCAGAAAGATTCCTCCAATTAGTGGAGACGTCTATTATACCTTCATGATGGGTTCTTTTCCTCACGTCTGCTCTTTGATGTTCTCATGATTGCACAAGAGTTTATGTACGGTACAACATGATAGATGTCATGGTTGACCTAACAGTATGTTCTGTTGATATTGTGTTGTCTTTTGTTCCTTTTACAAATGCAGGTCCCCCCCGAGATGGAATCTGCCTTAATTCAGCAAGTGCTGAGTCTGACACCGGAGCAGTTAAGTTCCCTGCCACCAGAACAGCAACAAGAAGTTATTCAGCTCCAACAGATGCTACGGCAGGCTACATAATTTAATGTTTCACAGTATACAAGGTCCCCAGATAACCCAATGGACAAATTTTTCCAACTTAAAAAAGTGTTGAGGGAGGCAGTGTATTATTGTAACAATTTTACATTGTCAACTGATTGTTTACAGCTCTAGTCCAGCTTTCCATAGGCTGTAGAGTCATTATATTCTTGTAATATTTATTAGTTTTGGTTAGAAGATGAATGAAAAACAGAAAATTTTGCCCTTCGGTAGACTATGGGTCCTCTTCATACGTTGTGTAAAATTTCTCAAATTTCAAGTCTGATAGGCTTGGTTTGTGTTTTGCTACCAATTTTTGTGGTTCTGTCTATCATGGGGTGTTTTTTTCCTTTCTTTTCAATAGTGTGCCAACATATATAATCTTTTCTGGCTTAGACACTTTGGATATATAAGCATGCTTTCGCTGTGGTATGAACCTATAACCTATTGGAGAATTGGGCTCCTCTGGGATGCTGCTATATGCTTCCTGGTGAGGGAAAATGTTCTTAAACGTTAAAATCATGCCCTTTTATTAACATTTTGACAAATCAGGTTTCTTGTTAGTTTGATTTACGATTCTAAGAGCATCTTAAAGAGATTATTTTAACATATATGTTAAATAAAGAGTCTATCTTTAAAATTATACTCCAAGACTCTTTAAATTAATATTTTGATTTAAAAAACCAATCTTACTCCCTATAATTAAATATATTCAAAGTAATTTAATTTTTAATGGAGAAAAATAATATAATAATTTGGAGGGAAGCAAGTGAAAATAAAAGCTAAGAAAAAATAATAAATATACTTTGGGAGTATTGAAATTAAGTGTTAATTTCTCTCTTTAATTAATCCCTAAATTATCAATTCAAATCTCCCTTACTCAGGTGTAGAGATCATGTTTTCTGCCCTTTTTTCGATTGGAGCGGTGCAATATGAGATAGGCTGGGCTGTTGGGGGTACATATTATACTACATGTACAAAGTTATGTTACAAAGTTGGTTGACAAAATAACATCTACACCAATCTTTTAAAAACAGAATTTTAAATCATTTGAAATCAACGGTCTGGATTTTACCAACACACTGTGTAACCCAACTTTTGTAACTTAACTTTGTACAAATAGCTTTATTGTTTTGACATCCTTATTCGACACTGCAATTGCAATAGCCTATAGAGATGGCGATGGAATGGCTGCCATCCCCATTCCTGCTCTATCGAGAATTTTTGAAAGATGGGATGTGAGAGACTTTAAAATATCTCATTTACCATCATGTTTCAATATTTACTTATTTTTCAATAAAAATAAAAATAAAATAAATAAATTTGGAGTGATTTTGAACAATTCAAGAATCATGTTTCCCGTTCTGCCCCATTTGAGGCGGACAATACTGGCGAGTTCGGAGTGGGGAGTAAGCCTACGTTTGTCACTGCACAATAGAAAATTTTGGGGGGGACATTACATAATTCAGGTGTTTGAAGATTGAAATTCAAAAATCAGGGACCAAGTTTCATTATTCAAAAATTAGGTAATATATTAAAACTCTGACCCTAATTTATCACTCTCAACTCCCTCACATCTCTCTCGCCTCCTCTCTTCTCCCCTTCCCTCTCTATGTAAATCTCCCCTCTACCCACCGTCGAAGACCACCGCCCACATCAACAATCCACTGCCGAAATCACGACAATGATCGAGGCAGAAGCGTAGCAGCTCGATTTGAAATTTTCTCCTTCAAGACCACCGCTTGGAGCACCAGTTGGGTAGTGGATCTTTGCTGTTGTGACACTGTCATGTGACGCTTTCATAGTAGCATCGTGACGAGTGCTATGGGTGTGTGTGCTGTGGGTGTGTGTACAGTGGCGGAGTGGAGTTGTGGTGGTGGTGGCGTCGCAACGAGTGGGGGTGTGTTGGCTGTGATGGGTTTAGGGTTTTTTTGTTGGGTAGTGGTTGTAGTGTGACGTGATTTTTTTTATTGGGTGGTGCTGTGGGTACAGTGGTGGCGACGGCGTAGTGTAGTGGTGAATTCGAATCTGGTTGGTGGTGGTGGTGATAGTGTGTGGTTGGTGGTGGTGATGTTGGTGGCCGTGGTGGTGATGGTGGTCAAAGTGGCTGAAGTGATAGTGTCGGTGGTATGTGACCAAGTATATGGTTATCGTGACCAAAATACTTGACAATATGTGACAGAAAAATAATCTGTGACCAACAAATTTGAAAATATGTGACCAAAGAAATTAACCGTGACCTATAATTTTTTGAATTTGTGACCTTAAAATCATCAGTGACTAATTAAT
>CAIGRF010401274.1:28782-45059 GCA_903798235.1 Fraxinus ornus
AAATAATTTGTGACCAAAAAATTTGACGATATGTGACCAGTAAATAAATTCGTGACTTATAATTATGAATATGTGACCATTAATTACAAAAATGTGACTTTATTATCTTTATTTAATAAAAATAAAAATAAAACCTGATTTTTGAATTTTTAAACTATAAACCTAATTTTTAAATTGGAAACTTAAACACCTTATTTTTAATTTTTTCCCTTTTTACAATTTCCCTATGAATTTCCCTTGGTGTAAACCATACACTTGAAATATGAATTTTTCCCAAAATTTGGCCCATGAGATAGGTTAGCCCAAATCTACAATGCCCGGCCCATGAACTAGAATTGTCAAAATTTCCTTCTTCATTTTCCAGTCCCCAGTGTTTAACCCTGCCCGAGTGTTTCAATCACGCAACATTTCACACATAATTCTACCCTAAATTTTGTTGAAATTATTCTTTCGTTACATACAGAGGAAAGTGGCTTTTCAGTTCCTTTTGATTTGGCTTGAAAGACCGTGCTGCCTATTTAGAATATCTTCCAAACAGGTGAGCAGCCCGTAATTAAATTTTGTCGTGATATTTCTTCTTTTTATTATTATCGAATGAATTTTAGTAAGTTACTGTGACCTGCCCAGACCCTAATGCTCCGTTAGGATGCAATTTTTAGGGATTTATTATTTTTCAGTTCAACTCTTACTTCCAAATTCTGTGTACGAGTTTTTATTTCTTATTATCTTCATTTTATTGTCTGGACTGATGGGTTGTGGAAAAGAGTGAATTGAAGCCCTAATCTGGCTTTTTAAGCACTTATATTTGAGGTTCTGTAAAAAGTTCTTACTTTTGTCTGTGAATTTTATTTGTTAATAATGCTGCGTGGTTAGATTGTGCTTATCTCTATCTCTATTGCTATCTTTTTCTCATTTCTCTGCTCGGATATATCAAATCGTAGCATAGCCAATAAAAGTTGGGTATTCAGGTATATGAATGAATTGCAAGCTTAGAAACAACGTTTTTTTATGCGTGTAATGTTTTTATTTTAAATATATAAATCCTGGATTCTAATACCAGGAAATAGTTAATATGCTTTTGAAATAATCTTTGTTTTAGAATACTCCTGAAGTTCCCTTTGGGGGAGGGGGTTGAATGGGGTGACCGGAGAAAGATAAAAGCCACAATTTTCTGTTGCGCTTTTCATTATGCTAATATTTAATGGTGGTGGGGGCCTGTTTGGTACGTTTGGAGCTGTTGTTGGCTATCTAATCTATTATGGATTCAGAGGGTTCAAATTTACTCATTAATAGACCTAGCTAGTTTGTTTGGTTTGTTAGAAACTTCTTGTGCTGTCTTTTCTGGCATTTAGAATCTCTGGTTAAAGCATAATAGTACTCTTGAATATACTTGAACATTAAAAATATACTAACCCAATTTTAGTTTTCCTTGTTCATATAAATTGTTATCAAAAAATTTGAATGCTAAGGTGACTAGTGCTTGTTTGGTAGTGCTTTTAAGTGCTTATTAGTCGGGAGTCTTATGGAATGTGTGGATAACAAGGGATGGTAAATTGTAAATCATATGAATATTTCATGTGGATAAAAAGTATGCTGGACCAAGTTGAGCTTTGCCAAACATGCTCTTAATAGGGTTGATTTATAGTGAATTGTTGAATTTAAGCTAGAAAAAAATATATGAAGTTCAGCATTCGACCGGTTAAGTCTTATTGGTAGGAATATTCTACTATTTTTCTTCTGGTGGGTCACTTGTGAGCTCTTCTCCATTAGGTATCTTCCATGAGCATTGCACTTGTTTTATCCCATTTTGATGAAGGTTCATGTGTGTATTTGAGTCTTTTTATCGGCAAATACAGTTAAGACTGTAGGTGAGTGCCTCTGCATTCAAAAAACAGGAGTACTGATAGACCAGGTCTCATTCAAGTTATGTGTCTGTTTTATTTTTTCTACAATTTTGCAATTGGTTTTCTCAACCTCTCATTTCTTCTGTCTTTCTGTTTTCATCATTACATTTTTTTAAATTTTTTTTTGGTAAAAAGCATGTAATATTTTTTCTTTGGCCATTCTTATGATGTATGGGAAATTGAGCATACCTGGTTTAAGCATGTAATAATGTCATTTCTTCCATCCTCATTTTGAATACAAGTTTCATTCGGGAAGTAATTAGTTGAAGGCATTGCGAATTATTTAGAATTAGCTTGTTGAGCTGTTACTGGAACGATGCTGCCCCCGACCATAGATCACCAGATTTTGCCTCAGGCAGTGACATGGTCCATGCGGATTTGACCCGTATGGCACGTATATGTACTATCCACTGGGGTTGGGCGTCAACAGGGATTTCTTTTGCATCCCCAGCGACTCAAGCTCAAAACCTTCCTTCTTCCTTATGTTTATTTATTTATTCTCCAAACTTTGAATACCAACTTATGATCCCCAGTGTATTTATACATTTATTCTTTTTTCAAACTTTGGGTGTTTGTATGTGCATAAATTGTTGGGTTGACGTTACCTATGATTTGCAGATTGGAAAATGCTGGGCTCATTGCCGATACTGCCTCTCCCAGCACCACCCTCTGATGGGAATCTTGGCCCAACACCCCCGGCTCAGGTAATAGAGGAATCTAAAGATGAAGAGATGAATGGGGACAAGACCAATGATAATGATGTATCCAACTCTCTTCCAACAACAGTTAAAACCCACACGAAGACTATTGGAATCATATATCCACCCCCTGATATCAGAAACATTGTAGATAAAACCACACAATTTGTGGTGAAGAATGGGCCCGAGTTTGAGAAAAGAATCATTGCCAACAATGAAGGCAATGCTAAATTCAACTTCTTACGTGCCTCTGATCCTTACCATGCTTACTATCAGCATCGGTTATCTGAAGCTCGAGCCCAAAATCAAACTTCTACCCAGCAGCAGCCATCAGAGCTTGCTGATTTGTCAGCTCCTGAGTCTGCTACTACTGCTACGGCTGCTGATGCCAGTGATGCCTCTGCAAAGCTTGATCCATCGGCTCAGTTTAGACCTGTCCGAAAGGTTCTCGAGCCACCAGAAGCGGAGCAGTACACTGTTCGACTTCCTGAAGGGATTACAGGGGAGGAACTGGATATAATTAAGCTCACTGCTCAGTTTGTGGCTCGGAACGGGAAGTCTTTTTTGACAGGCTTGACGAGCAGGGAGATCAACAATCCTCAGTTCCATTTTCTGAAGCCAACCCACAGTATGTTCATGTTCTTCACATCACTTGCTGATGCGTATTCCAAAGTATTGATGCCTCCCAAAGGATGTACTGACAAGCTGAGAAATAGTGTTGCTGATATGACGACCGTCCTGGAACGCTGCTTGCATAGGCTTGAATGGGAACGGTCGCAAGAGCAGGCGAGGCAGAAAGCTGAAGACGAGATTGAGCAGGAGCGGCTGCAGATGGCGATGATTGATTGGCATGATTTTGTTGTTGTTGAGACTATAGACTTTGCAGATGACGAGGATGAGGATTTACCCCCTCCAATGACACTTGAGGAAGTTATAAGGAGGAGCAAGATATCGACTATGGAAGAAGAAGAGATTGTTGAGCCTGGAAAGGAAGTAGAAATGGAGATGGATGAAGAAGAGGTCCAGCTTGTTGAGGAGGGTATGAGGGCTGCTAGTCTTGAAGAGAATGGTGACATGAATAACAATGGAGCCAAGCCAACTCTCGAAGAACAGGAACCGCCTATGAGAATTGTGAAAAATTGGAAGAGGCCTGAAGAGAGAATCCCTGCAGAAAGAGACCCAACTAAATATGGAGTCTCTCCAATAACCAGTGAGCTGATTCCCATCAATGAGATGTCTGAACATATGAGGATCTCTCTTATTGATCCTAAGTACAAGGAGCAGAAAGAAAGAATGTTTGCCAAGATTAGAGAGACTACTCTTGCAGCTGATGACGAAATTTCCAGAAACATCGTGGGACTTGCACGAACACGTCCTGATATTTTTGGTACTACGGAAGAAGAAGTTTCTAATGCTGTGAAGGCGGAGATTGAGAAGAAGAAAGACGAACAACCAAAGCAGGTCATATGGGATGGTCATACTGGAAGCATTGGTCGCACAGCAAGCCAGGCCATGTCTCAGAATACCGTTGGGGATGACCAAAATGATCCTACAAATAACGATGCGAGAAACCTTCCTGGTCCAGCACCTCCACCTCCTAGACCTGGTATGCCAACAATTAGGCCTCTTCCTCCGCCTCCTGGGCTTGTTTTAAATATTCCTAGGCCTCCAACTACTGTCCAGTATCCGACCACTTCAAATGCTGGGGTAATTGCACCGCCACCTCCAAGGCTGCCAGTTGTCAACATGATTCCTTCTGTCCGGCCTCCACCTCCTCCAATGTCAATGATGCACGGCCAACCTCTAATGGTAAATCGACCCCCAATGCCTCCATCAATGCCCCTAAATTCGCCCGGTGTCCCTGTTCCACCACCACCTGGATCGCAGTTTACGCCTCTGGGAGGTCCCAGACCTTTTGTTCCCCATCCCATGTCCCAACCTGGCATGCACATGGTTCCACCGCCTCCTATGCCGCAAGGAATGCCTCCACCACCTCCCCCTGAGGAGGCTCCTCCACCGCTTCCAGAAGAACCAGAGCCCAAGAGGCAAAAGCTTGATGACTCTATGCTCCTCCCCGAAGAACAGTTCCTGGCCCAGCATGCGGTATGGACCATCTTTGCTTTCTCTCCTACAATCCTTTTTCATATTTTTACTCTTTACTCCTTTCATGACACTGTCAGTTACTATCTTTACGTTTTTTAGCTTTTTTAATTAATGCATTGTGATTGTTGATTATTTGAGCCGTGTGCAGGGTCCTGCTTGCATCAATATATCTGTGCCAAATGTTGATGAAGGGAATCTCAAAGGACAAGTGTTGGGGATTACTGTAGGATCCCTATCTGAAACAGTTGGCAGTCTGAAAGAGAAAATTGCTGGTGAGATCCAGCTTCCTGCAAACAAACAGAAGCTGAGTGGAAAGGCTGGTTTTCTGAAGGACAACTTATCACTTGCGTATTACAATGTTGCCCCAGGAGACTCCCTGTCCCTTTCTCTCAGGGAACGCGGTGGTAGAAAGAGATAAACTACATGATTTGGCGAGCCCTTTAAAAGGTTCATATAGGAAGCTGTTGTGTTACAATGAATATTATTATTGTGATCCTTTAGGACACTTTTGTTCCATCCTCCTTTATGATCACTCCAGCTATTATTTTGGTACTGTATTTTTCAAATGTTTTGGAACTTTAAACTGATTATTGTATGGTATCTACTACAGATCCAGCATCTTGGCGATCATCTATTGAGGGTAATGTGAAGTGGACTGGTTTTATGTTAATGAACATCTTGAGTTTGATATTTGTTATACTAATTTATGTTTTCTGCTTACCTGTGCAGTTGCTCCTTCGCTAACTTGTGCTAGTAGTAGTTGTGACCTCTGTTATTCACGTCTTGTTTCTGAGTGGGACTATTGTTTTATAGATGTTATACCCCAGATTCTGACCTCTCTTTTTTCGTGAGTTCTGTTATAGGGAAGGAAGAAATGAAGGTCCTACTCCTTCGGATATAGATTTTGTTTTCTAGAAGATATGGTTGAATTGGAAGCCAAATCTTTAGCATGTTTCGTGCAACTAATTTTCATATTCACTTTATCTTTTATGTTGGTGCTTAGCTTAAGGCTTTCTAATGTCATTTTTATTTGAAATTTATTTACTTCGAATTAGCTTTTAACATGAAGTGATTGAGGTTGCCTCTGATACCTTTTATTTCTCATTACAGAAGTCTGTTCTAGACATTTTTCTATTGCAAGCCCCCCGGTCTTGATCAGTTGAATCAGGTAGATTATTTTTTTTTCCCTTGTTGTCCATCCTGATATTCTATTTCTTTTATTGCTTTTTTGAGGATTTCACTGCTTATCTACTTACTGTCCTCTCTGCCTCGAACTGATAGTTGACTCAGTGGTGGCAAACGAACCAAGTTTCAAAAATGAGATTTGGCGAGGGCCCGGGCCTGCCCTGGAGCTGCACAAGCCCAAATACAAACCGGCCCGTATGTTGGCTCGTGTGGCCCGTCTTTTTGAACCACTTGCATAATTAATTTTTTTAATTTGTAAATTAATGATCACTTGACAATTTGCATAATTACTTATGTAGTTAGTAAATTAAAGTTCAATTTTTCGTATATTCAAGTAAAAAAAAAATGGAAAAAGGAAAAATTCATGAGCGACGAAAGTCTAGAGCTAAACTTTGGGTCAAGCCCCATTTTTAGGGGGCAAGTCAAGCTCGGGCTTGTCTCGAGCCCAAAAACTCAAGCCTTTTTGTACGAGTCGATATTGAGTCTTGAGATTGGGATCACAAGCCGGTTTGGCTCAACTCGTCGCCACCACCAAGTTAACTATACTGTCTTAAAGCTTGTTGTAAATAGATTTTCATAGAAAAAAATGATAGTTTGTTAATATTGCCGGAATGGTGACCTGGTCAAGGTTGATGATGTCGTTGCAGCAAAACGTGCTGGGGAACAAGTTCACAGAAATGTGCATGATTTGATTACAGAAAAATCTGGAAATACCTTTTTCCCCTTTCCCATTTCAGAAATGTCATCAGCTTGGAATAAAGTGTAAATGACGCTAATGAAACTTTTATTGTATCCATGATTAAATAAAAATCATGTTACATGTCGGTCGTGAGGTTAAATGACCAATGATCACTATACTTTTATAATGTTTACAATTGGATACTGGACGTTAAAATGTCGGATTCGTTATAGAACTTATCGATGAGGAATGATTTTTGTTCTATTTTAAATTTGACTTGGAAAGGGGAGAGAGGGAAAATGCAATGTATGAACACTCCAAACCAATATAGAAGAACACCGATCCTGTTAGCATCACTTACAAACCAAAGGAGAAAAAGAAGAATGTAAGCACTAGTCGTGCTTCAATACTAATTAAGTGGTACTAAGTTATAGACCAATTATATGTAGGAATATGAGACCCTTATGCCTATTATTTTATGGTCTGTTTGGTCTGGATTAAAATTTGATTTTAATCTAAGTTAAAGTCAAACAATCAATATCAAACACATTTTTTATGGGTTCCACATCTTTTCAACTACACATTTCAAAAACTTCTATCATAATCTTTCTAAAAATTTGATTTTAATTCACATCAAACACCTTCTTAGGCTGCGTTTGATAGGCTTCAAATTCCATGGAAAATGGAATTCAGGCTGTGTCTGGTAGCCATTAATGGCCAAAAGAATTGTAATTCCTACCGTTGCACATCACTTCAGCCGCAACAATTGACCAGCCATGAGTGGTGCGGGCCCTACTAACGGTCAAAAAAGGAATTAAAATTTGGCCAAAAGCAAAACCAGACAGGCCCTAGGAATCTCCTCCATATCAATGCTTATCCAACTCAATGAAATGGAGTCCTGCTGCTAGTACGTTACCTCGTCTTAAAATGATTCTACTACCAGGGTCTCATCTTTATCCAAACACATGGATGATACAAGACCAATCAAGTTGCAACTTCCAATCATGGCAGAACTCCTAGGGATTTCAATAGTGCGATCCTATTAGAAATACACTACCTACCTCTATAAATTCATCATTCCAATTTATTATTAAGGTACGTTTTATATAATTTTTAGCACATATCTTTTCGCAAAATTCTCTCTAACTTAAACATTGGAGGGGCGACAAGGACACACCTCAACGCCTTTATTTTAGGTACCGAAAGATTTTGTTCGTGCTCATTCTCAATCGTCAAGTTCGAAAATCACCATGTGCGATTTTTTGTAGCATCAATTGCTTTAGTAACTTATTTTTTTAATAGTACATATCTATATAAAATTAATTTTATTTATTTATTTTGATTTTTGAGTCTATTTCGATTCGATTGTGCTACATTTATATAATAATTTACATAAATATGAGTAGTGATATATGATTTGGTCAAATTTCTTAAACTAAATATAAAAAACTTTCACACTTTATTTTTGACACTTTATCTGTATGTAAATAGTTATGTACTTCTATTATGTATAGATGGGCATTATTCATTTCAATTTAATCTCGTTCAACTCTTTGACCTTCTTTCTCTTTCGGATTAATTTTTCTAAAAACCATGTCCAATACTAATACAGGTATATTTATGACCCGTTTGACATGAGTTTTGAAATGTCAAAGGAGACTCATTTGACTAATTTTATGAAAATGCCTATTTTGATTAGAAAAGTTTCTAGAAAAAGTAGTCCAATAGACTTCCTCTAAAAGCTTTTTAGAGTAGGAAGCTCTTTTACAAATTATTTTCCAAACAAAAATTAAGAGGACTTTATACAAAAAAATTCTACGAAAAGCAAAAATAAAACTCATATTAAACGAGTCCTTACTAATCATAATTAAGCCCTTGTTTGATGGATATTATTTTTTAAAAAAATGATATTTTACCCACATTTTTCTATCACCAGAATTGGGCAAATTATGTCAGGAAGCCTTTAATTTCTTCCATGGTTTGTGATTAATTTGTCGATTGGAGCTTTTACACTGTTATTTATAGAATAATATCCTTGTTTTCCGTTGTTCAACTTCTATTTTGTGAGACAGGTTGATCAATGATCATAGCAGAGAAATTTCTTATTTATTCTTGTTCTCTACGTGGGATCCTAAAGTTAATGTTGTTTATGCAGGGGTTGATCATGTGTGGTACAGGAGAGTTTAAATATTATCATAATTTCTAATAGAGAAAATTGGAACTACCATTATTTTCAGGCTTCAGTTCGGATCATCATTGTTGGTTGAAGAATCTATTTTATTAGTTGAAAATGTCCTCTTTATGGGGTGAGGATATCAGTCTGTGTTGGCTGCATTGACTGTGTCCTTAGTTTGGGAACGAGTCTAATCATCCCGGCTATCTCAGACGTTTTTCTGAAGTCTGATTTTTCAATCTTTAATGCAGTGCATTGGAGTGAGTGGCACATTAGACAACTATATCAAAGTAAATTTTAAACGTGCATATTCTTGTTCAATTCAATGTAACAAGCATGCCATTGGAGTATGAGCTTTATAGAAGAAAGGATTAATAACATATAGGATAGAATTGATACTTTGCTCCATACTTCTGATATATCTTCTTGTTGAAGAATGAAGACAATTGGTTCTCAGTTCTTTAGTATTAGCACAAGAAACCTTTTTCAGGAATCTGCAGTAGCCTTTTCAATTGGTATTCTTTATGCATCCCAAGATAATTGTTTTGTTTAAAGCAAGGAATTGCTTCTTATTTTGGCCATCTAAGATAAAAGAGATCCTAAACCCAAAACTATTATCTTGCGGCTGATGAATTTTGCGAAGTAATTAATGGATTCAACATGTCGAAATTCCCTAAAGTCGAATTTTTCCAGGGTACAAATATGTTGCAGACTTGTAGGGATAACTTCCCCCTACTTTATCACTCACCCCCCCTTATTAATTCTCTTTAGGACAAGATATTGCTACAACTAGGATACTTTTGATATGCTGATCATAGGATCTTGGAAACTTTCCGTTTCATTGATCGTCGTTTCCTTTTTTTCTTACTCTTTTGCTTACACATTTAACATTGTCAACAACTGTCCTTACACAATATGGCCTGGCACATTAGCTGGTGCCGGAACCCCTCAACTTCCTACAACCGGGTTTCAACTGGATTCGGGCCAAAGTATTGCAATCCCAAGTGTTCCGGGATGGTCTGGTCGCGTGTGGGGTAGGACGGGTTGCACGTTTGATACATCAGGTGTTGGCTCATGTCAAACTGGGGATTGTGGGGGAAGGCTGGAATGTGATGGCATGGGCTCCAAACCTCCAGCGTCACTCTTTGAAATAACCCTGGGAGCTGGGGACCAGAAAGATTTTTATGACGTTAGCCTCGTTGATGGATACAATCTGCCACTAGTTGCGGTACCACGAGGAGTTCCTAGTGGATGCAATGCCACAGGTTGTGTTTCGAATGTCAACATGGGTAAGTTCTGTGTTCAACCACATCTTAAAAACTCGTTACCTGTTAGAGATTATTATTCTGTGGGCTAAGATATAGTAACCAATATTGGATATCGAACAGGTTGCCCGAAAGAACTTCAGGTGATCGGTACTGGTGAAGGCGAAGGCGAAGGCGGAAGTGAAGTTGTTGGCTGCAAGAGCGCGTGCGAGGCATTCGGACAAGACCAGTACTGCTGCAGCGGAGAATTCGCGAATCCTTCAACTTGCCGGCCATCATTCTACTCGACTATCTTTAAGAGAGCATGTCCAAGAGCTTATAGCTATGCATTTGATGATGGCACCAGCATTTTCACTTGCAAGGCTAATGAATACGACATCATATTTTGTCCCGACAGCGGGTAATCAAATCCTAAATTCTTCTCGTGTCCGCATTTGTGTTTGTTAGGGATTAAACCCGATAACTAATTAAAAAATTATTAATAAGCAAGATGAATTTTGAAACACACAAGGCACACAAATTTATACGACTCTATGCCCTCCCTCGACCTTATTACAAAGGTTGATTTGCAATTGAAGGGACAAGTGATCAATATGATTAGGTTTCACATATTTTCATTAAAAGGGACTAATTCTAATTTGCAATGCAGGATGAGAAGACCAAACAGTGCATTAACAGCTTCACCATTGAAAGAAAGAAGAAATGGGGAGACTGCAGGGATGGCTTCATCCGCAACAATTCTCCTACCCATAAAAATCTCAATATCTATTCTCATCTTCACTTTGTATTTCTAGACATATCTGATACATTTCCAGCCTTGTTCTTTGAAAAATGGCACATGGAGAGAGAAGTTGTCATTGCATTCAAGAAAAAGCTCAAAATTTATCAGAAGTCACACAACAAATTGTCCAGAAAACAGAATATTATTCTAATTCAGCAGAAAGAATATAACCGTAATTGTATTTTTTGAAATGATTAAGTGTATTGCTTCTCTGAATTCTCTTTTTCATTGTTAATGCTAAAACGATGTTCGTTATGCTCGACTGGCACGGATTGGAAAGGATCGGAGAAAAAAAGAATCACAATGTAAAGACAGTTGACTTTCTCAAACACGCTTATCTTGCTTGTAGTTTTCGAAGCTAGTTTGTGCATCAACCCCAAAAAACGTACCAATGATGTAGCCAATAGATCTCATGGCCTCTCACGTCCACGGAAGCTTGGTTCCTGCACACTTGGAAAAACCGTTTGTCACACATGACCTTCTCCGGAAGGGGTGGAGTTAGCCACGCGCACTCCGACGATCAAGTCAATTGGAGAAATAATTATATGAGTGTGGGAGAGTATTAGACGTAAGTCTCCAATATAAAAAGGGGTTGGCTTTGGAGAGAAAATGAGTAGAAAGTATGATAGTAAGATTATAGCTTTAAGAGTCTAAATTTACATCGTCTTGGATGGCACTAAGTGCGAGCTTTTACACTTGGGCAGAACGAATAAAGGCCGTTGTATTTCCATGTGTGTGGCCTCATCCAAATGACTGACCTTTCTTGTCATAGGCATCAATCAATTACAGCCTTAAATGCTAATACCACTTTTGTATCCCTAAAGCTTAGCCTGCGGTATTGGACATTTGGACCAGACCAAATGAGTTGCGATAGTGGCGGTGGCGGCGGCGACGAGATATCTTGTCAATCTCCTAATACAAGATTTGTTTTAACTCTTTTTTATCACCTCGTCCTAGACAGTCTCTCCCTATGGGGTCTGCATCGCGCTTGAGGGTCCATCTAGCTTCGACTCACGTTACTATACAAAGTGTGGGACCATCGAACCGTTTGCCACGTAGAATGATTGAGACCACGTGGAGATTCTCTTGTAGAAAGGCGTAACAACCATCATTGGCCAACTTGTTAGGTCATATTTATTTAACATTAACGGTCTGATTTCTCTCCCGAAATAATGGAGATCACATTTTTGGAAGTTTTTTATTCACGCAGTCCGAGTAGCATTTCCAATAAGAAAAATTCAGTACAAATAGTTTTATTCTTTCTAGATATGCTGCCTAAAAATCTTTGAAATTATCAAAAACGTAACAAGCAGAGAATTTTTCAAACAATTTGAATAAAACGAAAGAAGGAAGAAATATCCCATCCTAACAACTTAGGAGAAAATAAAACATTAATGTTTTACAAGCTCATTTACACACGCCAAGCTGCAACTGCAGACAAACCATCCAAGAGAAATCCAACGGACTATGTGGAAACCCCTTAAATCATAACTCTTAAGAAATCAAAACAAAAAAAAAGTAAAAGGCTATATAAGTGATTATTTTCCATAATCAATTAATGGTGATATCTGCAGGATCATCGAGAACTTGGGACAGAAATGGAGGCTTGTTGAAGAACTTTTTGGGCAGTAGAAAGTTGTTCCATTAATGACATTAATCGGGCTCGGTAAGCCCGAGCCTGATCTACAGCCTCAGCTTCAAACTCGCCGAGTTGGGAGCAGAGCCGCTCCTCCGCCTCCTCCGCCACTCTCAACCGGTCCCACGTTCTTTGCAATTCTTGTTTCATATTTTCTTCTCTTTCCAGGCTCCTTTTCAATTCCTTTTCCAACTCCTCGTTTCTCTTTTGCAACATCTCGTGCTCCGCCAATGCCGGCAGATCACGGCGGTGCTGCGGCTTCGAGACGGCGATGGCTGGAGACATTTTTGTACCAATCTGATGGAATAAAAAAAAAGTATGAACGAGGAAACTAATTGGCTTTAGAGTTTAAAGCAAATTCTTGATTTGTGGGTTTAGATATGGAACAAACGTTCTATACAAGTGATTTTATAGGCTATAAATGAGTGTGTCCAGGTTCAATGTATCTGATTGGTTATCCAGGAGAAAAGTCTTATGCTCGGAATTGTAGAATGTACTAGATTTTTTTGTACCAATGAAAAATTGCATATCTACTGCCCAACCTTAACTTCTATTCTATTTTTCATCCACATTATTAAAATTATCTTTTAAATCTTCAACGACTTTTAGAATTAGTTCTATTGGTATTTAAGCACGTGACGACGCTCATATGCCAAACCAAATATTGCGTTGTGCAAATGTTATGAATAATAGAAACTGTAAATAAAATTACGATAAAGATACTTTGTTAAAAGGATTTGATAGAAAGCTTGACATTTTCGTATGTGACAATAGATGATTAGATAGAAAAGTTGATTATGTTTTAAACTGTCCAATGATAAAATATCACATGATATTATATCAAACTTATGTCAATCTTGATGTTCATATAACAGATTGATAAAATTATCAATCATGTCAAAGCTATTATAGTATGAGCCATGATAATATTGATTTGAAACATTGATGTTGGAGACTTGGAAGTTTATATTTGAAAACTGGGAGTAATTTGTAAAAGGTATTAAAGATTGAGGACTAAAAATGAAACTATCCCATTATATAAATTTCAATTACTTAAAAAGTTGATCTTGTCATTACATACATAAGCAGTTAATGTCTTGTTCGGTTTTTATTAGCAGCCGGCGCCGTTACAGTTACAACGTTATTGTATTTATGCCGTTAAAATAAGAATAGTCGTATTTTGAATTTTTCTTTATCCCCCAACTGTATGACTATAAGTGCGTGTACGCACACTATAGCAGTCAACCATAGAGGTTAAACTGAAGAATTGACATTTTATGAGAATTGCGTGGGCCTAAGATCTTGTCTGATTTCTCGGCACATGCTAGATTCGTCTATAAAAGAATATTCTGTTTAATATTCGATGGAGGTCATTTTCAGTTTCTGCCTTTGCTAGTAACATGATAAGAATTAATATATTTGTACATGAAAGTCCACGGTTAATAAGATAGTCGTGGCCCCCTTATTGTGAGGGGACAGATGTGGCCGGGTACATGGGGGTATAAATCACCGTGTACGAATAGCAAAGCCCAACATGATAATATGCCTAGCCTATGGGAAAAGATGCTATTATTTTGTGCTCTTAGCGAGGAACTCTTGTTATTTGAGTCACGAGACTCGATGGAAAGAGCTCTTTATGCAAGTCTAATATACCTAAATTTATCACTTTTAACGATAAGTGAGACAGACGTCAATACAGATTCGATTCTAGATTCAAGGATACAAGGTACTAGGGCTGAGCGCGATTCGATTTGGGTTGGTTTCGACTCCAACCCGAAACCAAAACCAAATTGTCGGTTTGGAAATATTTCAACCCAAACCAATTCACTCTAACTCTTAAACCAAACCAACCCAAACCAAATCGGTTCGATTTGGTTTAGGGTTCGATTTGGTTTTATTAGTCGGTTTAGACTTTCAAATAATATTACATCATAAAAAACGGAAAGTCATGCAAAAAATGATATATACCATTTAATTTAACTACTCACATGACACAATCAAGAACTAACACATAATCATAATAAAATCGAATCTTCATCAAACTTTTTTTCCATCCCAACAGTTCATCTTCATCAACTTGGATATGTGAATATCCATAAGAATGAAAGAGATGTCAAATTACGTTTACTGCACTTAATTAAATATGAAATGCTAAATATATCACAATTATTTCTTTCTTCCATCTCAATAGGAGGCAGGATATGATCAGAATTGAAAATAATTGATACTAAGCATAATCCAAAACCAAAACAAAGACTAAGAAAATAACCAGAACTAAGCGTAATTCAAATTCAAGAGTAAAAAAATAAAATTTATGTTATAAGAAAGAAACTCAAGCAAAAAAAATAAATTTTGTTAACATCTAATGCTTGGGTACCTCCACATTCTGAAGAATATCATTAAGATTTTGATTTTGACTTTTCTTTTCTCAAAAAAAATAAAAATGGAAACATGTATAAGTGGGTTGGATCGGTTAACCAGTGGTTTGATTTTTAAACCATGATCAAACAGAACCACCATGATTTTGTTTAAAATAAAACCAAACCAAACCAATTAACTATGTCAAACCGACCCGAGTCGGTTTGGTTTGGTCGGTTTGATCGATTTTTCGATTTTTTTCCCCACCCCTACAGGGTACCATCAATGAGCAAGCAAGACATGATGCAATCATATGAAAGCACTAGGTGTTCCTTATCTATAATGTATAAAATATCACATCAAGTGAGAATAATTTTTTGGACGATTTTAACCCTACTGCAATTTAATTATTTCAATATTACCTTACTTTTCGTTTTTCAATATGTAATAAATTCTACAAAATACTTATCATGCATGAATTTCGTGTCATTAATTCTCAATTAGAGCCTGTTTGGTAGAGATTAATATTGGATTAAAATTGAAAAATTAGTCGTTATTGTTGACTTTTATTAGACTGGTGGGACCCAATAACGGCCATATTTTCAATTGTAATTGGATTTTAATTGTTACCAAACATGCTCTTAATTAACATTCAAATTTAATTAGACTCAATGAATCTTGACTTGATATCTTGATATATTGATATACATGAATATAGATTATTATAGATGAATTTATTCATATTCATGTATCTAAAATTTTTAATGAGTGTTTAAATTCATGTATTAGATTAATTCTTATGTACCAAATGTAAAGTAAAAAGGGTGCTCATTTGTAGTTTTTCATTATCACGAAAAAATTTGAATTATAGAAATTGGGTTTTGATAGTACAATTTTTTTCTTTTAAATTTTTATCCTAAATCTTATTTATTTTTATATTGTTTGATACTCATCAAATCTTCTCTACAAACTAATATCAAATATTATTTTTACAATATTTATAACGTTTTTTAGAATAACGTGCAATGCACATTCAACTTGACTAGTCTACTCAAATGTGTCAATTCGCCTATCAATTTCCTTAAAAATGGTTTATTGACGTTATTAAAAAAAAAACACCTCGTTTACCCATAAAAGCTGAGCAGGGTGGAGAAAGTCAAAGGAAACAAAATATAAAGAATAACAAAAAATCCAACACTCAAGGTAGAAAAAATAAAAACAAATAGGAAAAAAAAAGGAGTAGAAGTTTTGATTTAATAAGGGTTTAATTGCACAAAATGTCCCTATGTTTGGTATGTAGTGTACAAAATGTCATTACGTTTCAAATTTTTGTATTTTCACCCTTATTTCGACGTTTTATTGCGGAAAACGTCATTTTCGCCTATTTTTAACTTAAAATGACCATTACACTCTCATATATAAATAAAACAAAAAATAAAGAAAAAGAAAAATAAAAAATAAATTGCAATCTTACTCCTAAAATTTTTAAAAAATG
>CAIGRF010401320.1:6191-16387 GCA_903798235.1 Fraxinus ornus
CCCTGTTGTGAAATATTCCACTATTAGATGTTTGCTTTCTTTAGTTGCTCATTTTAAATGGGAACTTGATCAATTGGATGTTAAAATTGCTTTCATGTATGGTAATTTAGATGAAATTATGTATATGAAACAACCCGATGGATTTGAAGTTGGAAATCCTGAAAATAATGTCTGTTTGTTAAATAGATCTTTATATGGATTAAAGCAAGCACCTAGACAATGTTATAAGAGATTTGATAATTTTATTCTAAAACTTGGTTTTAAAAGAAGTCGGTTTGATACCTGTTTATACTTTAAAGGTACTGGAGGTAAAAATTCTCTTTATTTGGCACTATATGTGGATGATATGCTCCTTGCCTGCTATGATAGAGTTGAAATTGATGATATCAAATTAAAACTAAAGTCTGAATTTGAAATGAAAGACCTTGGCTCTGCTAGAAGAATATTAAGCATGCAAATTTGGAGAAATAAAAAGAAAGACTTGTTATTCCTTAATCAACATGATTATGTGATTAATATTTTGGAAATGTTTAATATGTATGATTATAAACCAGTGACCTTACCTCTTGCGAACCACTTTAAAATTTCCTCTGAATTATGTCCTAATTCTGAAGAAGAATATGCTAGAATGTCAAAAATACCTTATGTAAATGATTTTTGTTCTGTGATGTATTTGATGATTTGTACCAGACCTAATCTTACTTTTAGAATTAGTATATTGAGTAAGTTTATGAGTAACCCAGAGGAAGAACATTGAAATGCCCTAAAATAGTTAATTATATATCTTAAAGGCACACTTAACTTGGGTTTAATGTTTAAATCAAGTAAAAATAGTGTTATCTTGAGGAATATACTTATTCTAACTTTGTTGGTGACAAAGATAATAGGAGATCAACTTCTTCTTACTTTATACTTTGTGTGGTACTGTTGTGAGTTGGAAATCTCAACTACAAAAAGTTGTTGCCCTATCTTCTACTGAAGCAGAGTATATTGCTGCTACAGATGCTGTAAAAGAAGGAATATGGTTAAATGGATTGATNTTCTTACTTTATACTTTGTGTGGTACTGTTGTGAGTTGGAAATCTCAACTACAAAAGGTTATAACTTTATCTTCCATTGAAGCAAAATATATTGCTACCACAGATGCTGTTAAAGAGGGAATATGGTTAAATGGGTTGATTTATGAAATTGGCTTTATTGAAAGTGATATTTTGTTACTGTCTGATAACCCAAGTGCTATACATTTGAGCAAAAATCCTATGTTTCATGGTAGAATAAAACATATTGATGTTAAATATCATTTTATAAGTGACGTTAGTTCTAAAGGGATTCTCAAAATTGGTAAAGTTCCCACTCAGCTTAATCCATCAGATATGGGAACTAAAGTAATTCCTTTAAAAAGAATTCTTAAATTGTTTGAAATTGTTTATGTTGAATTTTTGTGATGTTCGTACATGTACTTTAAACAAGTGAAAATTATTTGATATTATGCTCTGGACTGCACTATAACCCAAATTCAAGTAGCAAGGTGGAGATTCTTGGAATTGAACCGGGTTCAATTTGGTTGCTCCCATAATTTGGCAAAAGCGTGTTTTTGGAAATGCAACTTTCTTTAATCAAACTAATCACTGGATGTGTGACATGTGGCTGGATTGTGGCTATTGGATTGGCTTCTAGACGGTTCTAATTTATAATGCCATATTCATTTAGCATTATTCGAAGAGTCATTTTTTCTGGTCAAGGTTTTCATTCCTATTCTCTCTTTGTGTACGCCGTTCAAAGGCTTCATCTCTGTATTCGTTTAATCTCTCTGAAAAACCTAATCAAATTCTTGATTTGAGGAGGTGCTTAGTAGTAGAATGATTCCTTTGTGGAGATATTCTGAGTGAATGTCTGTTTGAAGTTGTTCGAGCTATTGTCTAGTTGATTCTAATATTATAGGCTTGATTCGAGTGAATTAGTTGTTGTATTGTGAGAGATAAGTGTTATGTTACTCTCTTTGTGATAGTTTGAACAATCTTGTAACCTTTTGTTGCCATTTTGGGCATTATAGTGGAATCGAGCATAATCCATGTATTTGGATGTTCAACGGGGGATGTAAGTGTTGGATGTGGTCATCGAACCTTCGGGGCTTAGGCCGAAACATATCGATTGTATTCTTTAAATTCTACACTTTATTTTTCAGAGAACAAACTTTGTATTTTCTTTTCTTGATCTAATATCGTGTGTCTTGGCCTAACAACATGAATAATTTTAAGACCTTTAGTCAAATTAACATAGGAGACTAGTAGTAGTCAAACATGCATACATGTATACATCTTTATTATATGTAAGTATATATATTGAGAGAGACTAAACAAGTGGTTCTAACTTAAAAAATGACAGAAATGTGGGTTTTTACTGTTTTTTTCATTTTATTATGGGAATTGACATCTTCACTACCAGTTTGCTTATAACATCAACTTGCATGAATTGCTTACTTCGTTAAATTATTCTTGAGAAAATGTTGCTTCTCTAATGATGGGTCATGGAACATATGACAACTTTGTCTAATTTTTGTTTACTCAAATATTACATATATTGGTGTTTATTTTTCTTTATTTTTTTTTTCCTGAATTGAATAGGGTGAAATTTAGATGACAATATTGCTTCTCCAATGATGGGTCATGGAACATATGACAACTTTGGCTAATTTTTGTTTACTCAAAGATTACATATATTGGTGTTAGATATTTTTTTTTTTCTAAATTGAATAGGGTTAAATTTAGATGACAATGTGCCATGTTTCAATGAAATGGTGGGCTTCATCGTCACCTCAATTGGTCAATTGGTGCTAAGCAAATTGGTGAAAGTGCAAGATTAGTTCCCCATCACTTTGTTGACCTGGGTTGATTTCATCCTTAATATTTTGATCATAACAAACAAGATTTATATTATTTCTAACAATTGATTTTGAGTGATAATAGTTCAATGTTAAAATCTCACTCAAAATCAATCGAGCATTATCAAAATCTACACATTATAAATTGGGCTCATGAAGAAGATCAAGATCGAAGTCAAGCATTAAAATCAAATGTCAAGAAAAATCAAGATCAAGAGTTTAAGAGCCAAACATGAAAGAAGCTTCGAAGCAAGATCAAAGACTATGCATTCGAGAAAGTAAGATTGATTTTTCAAAGTGATACTTGAACTTAGATCACATCTCCAAAGAAAGAAAGAAAAAAAGTCAACAGTCAACTGGACCGTCCGATTTGGCAGAAAAAACTTCTGTAAATTCGGACATCCGGATGGATGAAACCGAAAGTCAAGTTCATCCCCAACTATTAGTTTTTTGACCATTCTGACTGCAACGACTAGTTGGTCATCCGGATAAGTGACGGACGTTCGGTTGGACAAAAACTTTGGGGGTTTTGACTGTTATAAATACAAATGCATTTGCCATTCATTTTAACACTTCTAAGAGCATTATAAAGAGGTTTTTTGAGATAAAATAATTGATCTTTATTCTTTATTTTATCTTTATCAATTTATTTGCTTTCGAAAAACTATTGATTAATTTCATCTTTAAAATTATTTCTCTCATCAAAGTTTTTCATTTTTCTTAGTGCTTAACTTATTTATATCTATCTTAAAAGAGAAATATATTTTTGAAGAAGTTCTTGACATTTACATTGTATAAAATCTTCTAATTCTTCATATTGAAACTTTGATTGATTGAGTCAAAATTGAAAAACCAGTTTTATACATCAAAGTTTCTCATTTTTATCTTACCACTTAATTTATTATAATCATTCATTAAAAGAGAGATTTTTGAACCTACATTGTACTTATTTCTTCATCTTCTCATTGAAACACTTTGATTGATTGAATCTAAGTTTTGATTATCATATTCATCAAAGTTTTTCTAACATAACACTTGAGCTTCATTCATTGTTATATATTAAAGTGTTAGCTTACTTCTCTTATTGTACTCAACTTTGAATTTATCATTCATTAAGAAAAGAAGATTTCATTTGTAAAATTTATTTGAATTGTGGGTCGTGTTGAAATCCTTTAAAGATCAACATTGTATAAGGATCGGTGCTCCTTGTTGTAAGTCACCGTGTGGGTTATATTGAGGTCCCGTAAAACACAATAGCGCGGGTCGTGTTGAGGTCCCGTAAAGCTCAACATTGTACAAGGATGAGTGCTCCTTGCTTGTAAGTCACCGAAAGAATTGTAAAGGGTTGGATTGCACCATAAGTCAATCAACATAGTGAAAAATACCTTGCTCGTGCCAGAGAGCTTGCTAACGAGGGAAGTAGATCATTGCATTGGATCGAACCTCCATAACTATATCGTTTGCACTCTCTATCCCTTTTTACTTAACTCTTTTACTTTGTGCAAATTACATTATCTCACTTATTTTCTTATTTGTGTTTAGTTGTCTTCGTTTATTTGTACTTATTATTTGATTGATCTACTTGTTTGAACTAGCTTATGATTAATAATTTATCAACGTATTTTTAACTTACTTGATTTTAGTTAATTATTCAAAAAAATTTAAAAACCAATTCACCCCCATTTTGGTTAGCCAATCTTGGACTTTCAGACTTCATTGGAATACTATTCGATACATGATGAGATTTACTATCAGCTGAATTAGTGTTAAGCGTTGGAGTTATATTGTTAGTAAAACTCAATATTTCTTTTCTCTCATATGGCTCCTCTCTTTTTTCATCACATTTAGCCACCTCACTATTTTCTCTCTTCTCTCTCACTTGCTCCTTAGTATGATCATTTTGAGAATTAATTATATCGCGAATCTTTGAAAATTCTAGTTTATAATCCAAACTAGTTGGTTTACTGGGAATATTACTAACATGTTTCTCAATAGGTATTTTACCCCTCATTGACTTCTCAACTCCATCATACCTTATAGGATCCTCTCTAAACCCTCTTTCACGCATATCACTCCTATACCCAAAATAGTGACTAGGTGTATATCGTTTCCTCATAATAGCTCTCTCATCCCAAGTTCCAATACGTCTCTCATAATTCCTCCGCCAAGAAGTTGTCAACTAATCCCACCAAATTATAGCATAATCTACAAATTGAGTTACAACTAACTTTACCTTTCTCTCCTCAGAGTAACCATGAGAATTAAATATAAACTCCACTTTTTCTTCCCACACCAAGTATGCCCCTGGATCGCTCGTTCCTTTGAATGAAGGAAATATTGTTTTGCTATTGCCCGTATCTTGATCAACTCTTTCTCCACCAAGATTTCTACACTGTCTTCTTGCATTGAATGCTTGTGCACGTTGCCCCCGATGAAGATTAGCAAACTTTGTGTCCAGCATGTCCAGTTTGTCGTTCACATCCCCAAGCATCCTTTCAAACCGCTGTAACACCTCATTTGACATCCTAAATTCTACAATATTTCTGCCTCACCAAAGTTCACTCGTGTATCACTCAAGTTTGGCTTTTACCCTCTATTGATCTTACCACTCTGCCTTTTACCACTCAGTGCTTTCGCCCAAGTACTTCAAAGAACAAGGTGAACTCAACCAATATTGTATTTCCGTGGATCCAACCGAATATTGATCACAAATTGTGATGGGAGAAAGAAAAGAAAAGATGAATAACTCAAAGACATGAAAGAGGTGAAAGGATGAAGAACGAATTCAATAGACTATTCAAGAACGTAAAAAAATGGAATAAATTTTGAACGATCTTTTTTTACCTCGGGAATTCAATTACAAATTCAGCAAAATAAACAAAAATTGATTTGGACTTGTAATTATCCGAAAAACAACTTTGACTCTTTTTTGTAATTTTATGGATCAAAACTCAAAAAATAAGACGGACCTGAAGAACGCGAAGAACAATGAAAAAAAAAAGAAAAACAAGACTCAAAACAAGAAACAAAAGATATAACCTGATTATTTTGGAGCCTTGCTCTGATACCAACTGATGAGAACCACGTAGCAACGAACACTACTCAACCCACAACGAGATTGAAGATCCCAAGAAAGCCTAATCCCGATTTTGAGTTTGAACCAAGAATTAATGAATCAAGCAACCAAATAAAAATAGTGTTTGAATGACCTCTTGATTACATGATACGTTGATTTACACCCGATGTTGAACGCCATAAGAATTAACTTGATAAGTTAACGGTGTTCAATGAAGAACAATAGTTGAAAGCACAATGTCTCTCAATTGTATAAAATCTCAAATTGTCAAAATGTTCATACATTGAATAATGAAACCTTATTTATACTAATGGCCAGAACCTAGTAAAAAGGTAATTAGGTTACAAAATATTGTAAAATTAGAAAGAAAATAGAATTCTAGTTTAACAAGGAAATTCGCGAAAAAGGAAAAATATCGCATCGTTTTTCCGTATCATTGTTCTACCATGCAGTCGCATGTTATTAATTTTAATTCCACTTTTTTCTTGTACAGAATTTCGTGTCGTTTCCGAAATGTACTCATGAGCGAAAATTCGACAACCAAGCTGAAAGTTATGCTCGTTTTCATCCACGCTGCTCGTTTGCTGCTTGAACCAAGTTGATCCATTTGGTTTCTTCTTCCGAGCCCAACATGAAACTTGCTATTTGTCATGTTGTCTTCAACTCCATGTGCCCCGTTTCCCGAGCATGCATTTGCGTGGCTTTTATTAACCCTTTGAAGACTCGAACTTGTCGTTAACCATTTTCCATCAATCATAAAACTCCATGTAGCTTTCGGCCCATCCCGAATCATATCACTAGTACTTGTATCTCATGGAAGTCTTATTTACAACACATTTGTCCCTATTAACTATAGAGTTTGAGTATATAGTTGCAATTGAAGCTATAAAAAAGCTTTATGGCTTGAGGGAATGTTACAAGAAGTTGAATAGTTGAATGACATTGTAACATTATTTTTGGACAATGAGTCTGCCATGCATTTATGCAAGAATTTTATGAACTTACTAAACATATTATATAACATTGCATTTTCTTATATATATTATCTTTAGTAGTTTGATTAATCTTTGTAAGGTCCCTTCCAGTTAAATCATGTGGACATGGGAATCAAAGTGCTGACTTTAAGTGAATTTAATTTGAGTCTCTTAAATATTGATATAGGTTAGTTGAGTTTCAATTCTGATTACATCTTTGGAATATATGCTAAGTTAGTTTTTTTTCTGTTTTACAGGTAGAACGTGGAGTTGAGAAGCAATGAATTGTGGTGAGGCATGATGCACTAGGGCTTCTCATATGCAGGGGCGGATCCAACCCCCGGCCAGCCCCCGCGGCCGCCTGGGCTGGATCCGCCGGGCACATTATTTTTCTGTTGACAATAGATAAATACTTAGAATATATATCTGATAATTCATTTTATTTTCAAACATCTCCTATAGCTCATTTGGGTAAGGCTAGCATTTTCATTTTATAGGTCATGGGTTCGAGTCTCCTTCCAACCAATGTATTATGTAATAGTTTTAATTCTATAATTTTTAGCAAAATTAATGAAATAGGGCAGGTTTCGAACCTATGACCTTTCTCAAGAATGTTGACAGATTTACCATTATGACAATTGATGAATTTGATACCAAAATTAAACAACATAATATATATGTTACATTTTAGTGGGGTTAATGCAATTGTAAAAATTCGAACTCCCTCTTCCTTTGAATTATAACTTGGCTACAATGTCATTTGGTGAGTATTGTTGACTCATGTAACAAAATTATATATATTTATTTTGAATAAAATAATTGTTATATTTAAATTTTAGGTTTTGATTCCCATTTTTTTTTTCAAAATACATTTTTTCTCTTTTCTTTTCAACCACATTCTTCAATAAAATAATATTATACGCAAATTCAAAACTTCTCCTTATTTTTAAACACATATTCTTCATCAAATTAATATTCTAAAATGCATTTTTTATTTTTTTTGCAAAAAATAGGCATCAAACGGGTTCTTAATATTTTATTGCTACCGACAATCAACGGCCGCCCGTGCTGACTTAGAATCCTGGATTCGCCCCTGCTCATATGTACTGGTAACTGATAGCCTAAGAATAACTAATCAAGTGGGGTGAATTGGTTTTTTAAAACTTTTTCGAAGAATTAATCTAAATTCGAGTAAGTAAAAACTAAATAGATTAATTCAAATAACAAGCACAAAAATAAAATCGATAAGTAAAAGGGAGAGATGATGCAAACGATATAATTGTGGTAGAGATGGTAAAAAAAAAAAACTCGACAAACCCGTTACCCGCGGGCTCCGCCCCGAACAAGCCTGGGATAACCCGCTTAATCAGGTATGAGAGACGGGGACGGGGCAGTGAATTTTGGCTCGGGGCGGGGACGGGTAACAGGCGTCCATCCCCATTTAATTTTTTTTACTTTTTTTTAATTTCTTTTTAAAACTCAATATTTTAAATGAAAATTTTCATTAGTTCTAATAGAAAATGACAACTAAATTATTTGTCTAAATCTAATGAATGGGACCAATAAATTAAATTATTAAAAACTTAAAAAAATTAAATGGGGTGGTAAATGGGGCAAGGGCCTCGACCCCGCCCCACCTTAAACGGGAAGCGGGCCGGGGAATTACTTGGCGAGACGGGGGAGGGGGAGGTTGCCTCGACTTCACCCCGCCTCGTTGTCATCCCTAAATTATGGAGGTTCGATCAAAAGGAATGATATATGTCCTCCGTTATCAAGTTCTTCGATACGAGCAAGACATTTTCACTACACTGATTGACTTATGGTGCAATCCAACTCTTTACAATACTTCCGGTGACTTACAAATAAAGAGCACCGATCCTATACAATATTGAGCTTTAGGGGATCTCAACATGACTCACTACTGAGCTTTCACGAGACCTCAATATGACTCACACGATGACTTACAAAAAGGAGCATCAATCATTATACAATGTTGATCTTGGAGGGGCTTCAATACGACCCACATTTTATCAAATAATTTTACAATGGAAATTCTCTCTTGATAAATAATACAAATAAGTTAAGTATTAAGAGAGGTTAACACTTCAATGAATAGTAATAAATGATAACTTAAATGTTGGATAAAAAAAACTCTGATGAATATGATAATAAAAAATTTGATTCAATCAATCAAAGTTTTTCAATGAGAAAATGAGAACAATCAAATGCAATTTATGTTAAAAAATCTTCTCAAAGTATTTCTCTCTTTTAATGAATAATTGTAATAAATTAAGTATTAAGAGAGTAATGAGAAACTTTGATGAATATAATGATTTTACAAATTTGAATCAATCGATCAAAGTTTCCTACATGAGAAGTAGAAAAATTTATACAATGTAAGTGCAAAGATCTTCTTCAAAAAAATACATCTCTCTTTTAAAATTGATATAAATAAGTAAAGCAAAAAAAAAATGAAAAACTTTGATAAGAAAGAAGATTCAAGAAGTTTGATTCAACAATCAAAGTTTTTGTTATGAAGAAATAAATAAAATGAATGTAAAAATGTAAGATCAAAGAAGATTTTCACAAATATATATCACAAGAAAGCTCTATTCTCGTTCTTTTATGTATGCAAAGTAAATTGATATTTATAGTAATCAAAAAGCCAAAACTTCTAGCCAATCGGACGATCCTACCGGACATTCGCCACTGAATCAGACGACTGAACTACCGGGCTTTTGAAGAATGTTTTCAAGTATCTTTTAAGGTAAGTAACATTGTAAAAATTTAAACATCAAATTGAAACACTTACCTTTTTGAAAAATAAATTTTTATGTAAGTACTTTTATGAAATAATATTTTTGTGTATAAAACGATTTTTGAATTTTTATCATTCATTGTTAAATATCGAAGTATTAGTACTTTTATATTTTAACTAAGAAAACTAGATTTTGATCTTATTTCGAAATTTGCTTCTTAGACTTCTCATCTTGATCTTTCTTTCATTTCGTCTATCATACTCTTGATATTGCTTTTGCTTGACGCTTATCTTTTAAACTCTTGTCTCAAATGATTTGACTTAAATGCTTAAATTCGACTTTGATCTTCATTTCGAGTTCGATTTATAATGTATTGATTTTGACAATATTTGATTGATTTTAACATAGAACTGTCATCACTCAAAATCCATTATTAGAAAGAATATTAATCTTACTTGTTATGATCAAAACATTAAGGATAAAATCAATCATAGGTCAACAGTAAC
>CAIGRF010401346.1:0-15716 GCA_903798235.1 Fraxinus ornus
TTGCTTATTATATTCGGCATTGACTCTTGAATGAGTAAATTATTCAAATGATGTTTCTGCATTCAGTTTTAATTTGCTATAATTTTGAAAAAAACTAATATTTACGCATTTTGACATTTATTGAAGAAAATTATTTACAGGATATTTCGACTTAAGTAGTGCCTTAAGTTGAATGAAATTTGGGGCGTTACACCAATTCCTTCGGACCACCTTCTCTTACCATCCTTTCCAAATGCAAAAGCATAAAGATACTCAAAGAAATCCTCTCTCAAATCATCAAATTTGAAGTCCACAACACCCTGTTTGCTGTCAGCAAACTTGTCGAGTTTTGCTCCATTACCTAGTGGATTACAACTCTTATGTTGTACCGATCTTCAACTCTATTGAGAATCTTAATCGCATTATATATAACTTCAAAATTCATAGATACTCGTTAAGTTCGTGCAACGATGTTTGACAAAGTTGAATTCATGGCGTTTGATAGAAGTGAATTTAGAGATGCGATGTCTTGTACAATGTTGATCTCTGGGTATGTTCCTAAGGGCAATAGTAATTAAAGCTCATGTATTGTTCGATAAAATTCTCATGAGAGACGTTGTGTCGTTGAATGCTAAGATATTTGGGTAGGCTCAAATAGGTCAGTTTGACGAAGATTTGAGTTTATTTGAAGAAACGAGGAAAGCAAAAGCTACTCCTAACGCGATCACATTGTTAAGTGTTCTTTATGTATGTGCTCACTTGGGTGCTTTCGAAATGGGAAACTCGGTTAGATCTTGGATTTAAGGTAATGATCATAATTCAAATCTTCACATTGTTAATACCCTCGTTTGTGTGTATGCAAAATACGTTGATCTGAATATGACACAGACTTTGTTTGAGAGTTTATAAGATTACTTTTTGTGTACTATTCTTAAAAAAACTTTTTTTCCCTACAATTCATTCTTAATCACACATTCTTACAATAAAATATTTTGCACGTAAATTCAAAACTTTTTCTTACCTTAGAAAATCCTTAGAAACAAAAATAAAAGTTTAGTTATCAAATTGAAATAAAATAAGTTGAATGATCAACATGAAATAAACCTAAATATTGGGGGACTTCCAACCAAATATTCTCTCCGGCCTTTTAAAAAGCTAAATTCGCGTGCACTTACCATTTCCCTGCCCTAGAATTCAAAGTTCTCTGTTAGCCGTCTCAAGTCCAAAGCACAACCCCGCGTTGGGTGGTGACTCACTGAGCTAACATGGGCAGCAGAACCGTGAATGGCGGCGCAACCTCCGCCGCTGCGGCCGTCTCCGTGGACAAGGGTGTTGATTTCGCTAACTATTTCTGCACCTACGGTTTCCTCTACCACCAGAAGGAGATGCTTTCTGACCGCGTTCGTATGGACGCTTATTACAATGCCGTTTTCGAGAACAAACACCACTTCGAAGGAAAGGTAAAAGCTATTCATCTATTTATACCATGACTACTAGTGACCATTTATATATATGCCCTTATTACACGGAATTATCCTTTTATTTTCTTGGAATTTTGTTAGTGGATTATTAAAATGGTGATGCTTTCTAAATTAGTTTTCTCTGCGGTTTCAATTAGTTAATGACTTATGTTCTGCTAGGGCTGGCTGAGTGAATGTATTTCAACTCTTGATATATTTAGCTAAGCTGAAAACCTGCTTAGAAGAATTTATCAAAACATTATCTTTTAATACAACTTTTTATAAAACTTGTTAGCAACAGTGATGGTTCTATGATATCCAGGTTAATTGCATGCATATAAACGGGAATGTACATTGCACGCAATCATTACTAGAAACATTTAATTGTTGGGCATATTGGCTAAGTATTTGTGCTTTAGTTTTTAAAATAATTTTTTGAAGTAGGACTAAGTTGTTGAATACATGGATAGGCTGTTTTGGATGTAGGTACAGGAAGTGGTATTCTAGCTATATGGTCTGCGCAGGCAGGTGCAAGGAAAGTCTATGCAGTGGAAGCCACCAAGATGGCAGAACATGCCCGTGAACTTGTTAAAGCAAATAATCTTCAGGATATCGTTGAAGTTATTGAGGAGTCAATGGAAGATGTTATCTTACCTGAAAAAGGTTAGCTTTTTCATCACCATCTCTATCGTCATTCTCAGCATCCTGTTCTTTGTTATCAAATTTATTTTTTGGTATGTAATTTCCTGTGAAGTTGTTAAATACATACAATGCATTATTTGCCTAATATTCTTTAACCTAAGGATACGTTCTGTGGGCAGTTGATGTAATTATTTCAGAGTGGATGGGGTACTTTCTTCTGCGTGAATCAATGTTTGACTCTGTAATTTGTGCCCGTGAGCGCTGGCTGAAGCCAAGTGGGATCATGTGAGTAATTTATACATATAGATAGAAATTAAATTCCGTTTTTCCCCAATCTTTATTTTTATCCCCATACTTCTGACCTTTTGAGCTTCTTATTTGTCTGGGAATTTGAGACCCTTATTTGTTGATGAGGGAAAAAAGGTAGGGGAAATATAGTGTTTGCTTGATGCACATATAATCCAAATTCCCATCTTTTTGAGAGGTCAAATTTTAAGCTTAACCTATAGATTGCTTATTAATTGCCTTGGAATTGCAACGTGTATATGTAATCGTCCCCGTCTAACATTCTTTTGCTTAGTTTCTGTAAATCTTCTTTGAAGATAAAGATTTGATGCCATTCTAACTCACATTTGAGCTAACACTTCTAAAGAGATTGCTGCGAATGTTCTTAGAGCACACGGAACCAACTCACTGGGAAATGAAAGATAAAAAAACAGAAAGCTTGAACACACGTGGTGAATATGCAATTGAAAGGGTTTGGAGAGGCATAACGTTGGACCAAAATGAATATTAAAAAGCGTTTAAATTCAATGCTGTTCCAATCTTTATATTAGTTAACAGCACGAGAAAACTATTTAGCCATTATGCAATTCTAAAGGATGCTTTTAATTTTATTGAAATGGCATAAATTGACTTACTTTGAGGCTCATACCTCCCATCACGTAGGTAAAATGCATCGAGATGCCTAATAAAACATTTTAAAAGTTGATTCTTATAATTGTACTATAAGTATCTTGTCGTTGTGATATTCGCATCTGGGTTCATGTGATGAAGAAAGGTTTTTGAAGTGTTCTTATTACAAGCTAAAATTAAGACTGACCTCGTGATTTTGAAGACATTAGTCAAAATGCCGATGTGGAGTTACTTGATGACCAACCATATAGAACTATTTTTAGTGTTTGTAATCGATTTTCATGATACGGATGCGAAAAATTAATGAGCAATAATAAAAAAAAAACAAATAAATAATAAAAATAAAAATTGGAGCAATGTGTCACAGACCGCATAGTGACTTGAGGTTGGACATGGTGCGGGAATGTCACAGCACAAGATGAGAGCATGAGGTGGACCTATGGAAAATTAGGTCTAACCTTTGGCGGTATATGGTGATGAAGGCATTGCCTAATTTGGTGGGGGAGTGACTTACGTCCCCCATGGTCACTATGGCTGGACATAACCTCCTGCGATGGGAGATGTAGGCTGGGGAAAATCATGTAGTGCATATAAGACGCTACGGCTGGATGGAACTACCGTAGGTAGGGAAAATACAGGCACCGTGGCAATGCACTCTAGCAGGACCAACACAGGCACTACTGCAATAGATATAGACAAGTAGAACTCAAGTAGACTATGTAGGCAGAACGCAGGCAACTAACACAGTGAGGCTGTGCAGGCAGAACGTAGGCTGGAAAAACGCTGGCAGGGGACGTAGGGACGGAAGTTAGGTTTTTCTAAGTAAGAAACCATTATCTTGAGGAGAAATATCGTGAACTGCGACTGGTTGTTTTGGGGATGCAAGTCGGCAACATGGCCAACTTGTGCAAGTTACATGAAGATGCCGAGGAAGAAGTAAAGTTCAATTTGGCTACTATGAAAGGGACTTGTCCACTTGCATGGAGTTGTAGAAAATTGCCACTTGCAAGGAAGCGAATACTAAATTGACTACTACTTGCTCAAAGTAGGTTGATTCAACTTGCAACCAATGAAGACTCTTGGATCAAATTAATCTTGAGCATTGATTCCAAGGCAACTTGCAAGGTTTTTCCTATAAATAGACATGTTGTGTTCATTTGTAAATCACATGGATAGAAACTAGTAGAGAGAAAATACTTGAGAGGTTGTAAATAGTCCTCTTCCATTTATACAAAGAGGATTTCTCAAATTTGTGTTTGCTTCTTTACTCATAATTTCCTATCCACCTTCTCTACTCAAAGTTGTTATTATTTAGCCTCTCATTGTTTAAATTATCGTGGGGGTTTAAGGTTGATTTAACGCTATCTCGTGGGGACGGGAGTTGTGAAGCGTTAAGGCCGTACGGTGCTAGCGTAGTTAGGGAGTGATGAAACTAGGCTTGTGATAAGGCTGCATGGTGCTAACATAGTTCGGGAGTATCAGAGACTAGGTTCTCGAGGGGTTGAACCAAGTTCCATATCTAAGATGAGGTGATATGCGAGCAAGGTTCATGTGGTGTGGACTACGGAGGCAGTATCAAGGTGAAGGTTTGGCTGGGGTAGCCAAGTTTGGCTTTGGTAGTTGAATTTGTGGGAGGTTCTTGGAGCTAGATTTGGGTAAGGTGCTCAAATGGCGGAATCTCAAGATATTGTCGAAATTGAGGTAGAGGAAAAGGGACGTGGTGCTTCCATTGTAGAAGGAATGAGGACAATAAAATTGAAGCAAGCGAAGCTTCGATTATGGAAGGAAAACTTGATCTTATCATCGCTTATATGGGTGATAGGATTGAATTTCTTGAGCACTCCATGCAGGCGTTGGAGTGACGTCCAAGAGCTGATGGACGCTCATGCATCATTGGGAGACGATGTCCATGAGGTGAAGGATGATGTCCAAGCTGTGGTAGTTGGACAAGCCGCTTTGGGTGAATATTTCGCCCGTCTTTAGGCCAAAGTCATAGATTACGTTTCCATACAAGGGCAAGTGAACCAATAAGCTATGATGATGGAGAAAATGAGCAAGGAGCTCAAGCAATACAAACAATCTACCGTTGGTACTAGCGGATGTGTCGCTACTAGTGTTGTTGCTCCGATGATTGAGTACCCGAAGCCTAAAGGCTATGATGGCCAAAGGTATGCAAAGGATGTGAAAAATTTACTACGGCAAATGGAAGTATATTTTGATTGCGTAAATATTGTCAAGGAGGCAATGGAAGTAACCGCAACCATGTATCTTTCCAACATTACTTCTCTTTGGTGGTGTCAGAAGCATGCCAAAATTCAAAAATGGAGCTTGCAAAGTTGACACTTGGGATGAGTTTTAAAGGGAGCTAAAAAAGCAATTTTACTTGGAGAATATTGTGTACGAGCCCGTAAGAAACTAAGGGAATTGAAACATAAAGGAACCCAGTACATCTATTTATAGGCTAAATCTTGCAAGTTGCTTTGGAATCAATGGTTAAGATTAATTAGATCCAAAGGTCTTCATTGGTTTCAAGTTGTATGCAAGTTGCATCAACCTCCTTTGAGCAAGTGGTAGTCAATTTGGTCTTTGCTTCCTTGCAAGTGGCAATTCTGTACAACTCTAGTGCAAGTGGACAAGTCATAGTAGCCAAATTGAACTATGCTTCTTCCTTGGCATCTTCATGCAAGTGGGCAAGTTGCACAAGTTTGCCAAGTAGCCCACTTGCATCCCCAAAACAACATGTGGTTTTCCTTTTAGAAAACCCGACTTTCGTCCCTGCGTCCCCTGATAGTGTTTTCCCTGCACAGCTTGACTGTGTTTGCTGCCCGCGTTTTGCTTGCCCAGTCTGCCTGAGTTCTACTTGCATGTATCTCATGCCATAATGCATATGTTGGGCCTGTCTGCTGTAGTGCTTGGGGTTTTCCCTACCTGCGTTCCCTACCGCAGTTAGTTCCGTCCTGCCGTAGCGTCCAGTTTAAGCTACCTGATTTTCCTCAGCCTCCATCTCCCACTGCAAGAAGTTACCCAACCATAGCGCATTGCCTGCGCGACTTGATTTCCACAGTTGCAACCTGGACGTATCGGTCATGACGATGGGGGACTTAAGTTACTCTCCCACCAAATTAGTCGACTCCCTCAGAGCCATCTACTGTCGAAGCTTTGACCTAATTTGCTATAGGTCTACATCATGTTCCCATCTTGTGCTGTGACATTCTCGCACCATGTTCGCCCTCAAGTCACTCCCATGCGGTCTGTGACATTCTCCCCACTCAATCCGCTTGCGACCTTGTAGCGAAACATGTTCCTTGCATCTTCATGCAATTTAAGCATTGCATTATCCTTCATGTCAATGGGCATGTAATTTCTCCATACTTGCGGCTCCATTCTCTTGATGGACGAGCATCCACAGTACCTCATGCACCTCTTCCTGTTGTAACCTCTTGCATGCCACCTTCGACACCAACCTTCACCCTCTGCATTGGTTCTTTAGATGGACTACTCCTTCGACCGTAGTGTCCCAACGCATGTCGAAGCTTTCAACAAGTGCCCCAATTTTTGGCTTTATGTACAATGCTTTATCAATTTCCCTCCTTTGTTGTAGTTCCCTCGGCAACTCCGCTGTTATAACATCCTTACCTTCCTCGAGGAATTCAGCTAATTGCATCCCTGCAAGCTATCTTGTTTTCGTTCCCAAGAAAATGGTTTCGACATTGATGGCATTAAGTAATTTCAACGAACCAATCCAACTCGCACTCGAGTCTTTGCTGTCAAAGGATTCTTGTTGTGTCTCCGAGATTGACGCCAATGATCCTAGCTTAGGACAATCCCTCATGAGATGTGGCCCTTTGCAAATGAAGCAATTGCGAAGTGTAAAATTACCCCTTCTTCTCATCAGACTCCTTCCTCCAAGAAGCTTATTTGTTGTTGTTGGGTCTAGAATCAACTTTAGGATTTTTGCCTCCAATCTAGCGTACTCCACTGCATGTCGTTCATTGAGTCATCCCAACTTCGCCAAAATCCCCTTTGGCTGGTTTGAAGATTTCACCCTCCGTTTCCCCACTTTCCACAACCTTCGTCAATGATTCGGCAATTGCAATTGCCTCATCTACAGTCTTGAGTTCGTTACGCTGCAACTCTTATCTCACCCTAGTAGCACGACCATCTAGGAAGTAAAATAGCAAGGTGGCCTTCGGCATGCTAGGAATTTGAACTATAAGGGTTGTGAACTCTTTGACATAGTCACAATTGTTCCTTTATGTTTTAATTCCCTTAGTTTCTTGCGGCCTCGTACACAACATTCTTTGGGTAAAATTGTCTTTTTAACTCCCTTTTGAACTCATCCCAATTGTCAACTTTGCAAGCTTTGGAGGTATATGGCAATGAGGGCGTCACCTAATTTGGTGGTGGAGTGACTTACGTCCCTCATGGTCACGATCTATACGTTCAGGTTGCGACAGAGAAAATACGACTAGACGTAACTTTTGGTGGGAGATGCAGGTTGAGGAAAATCAAGTAGCACAGACAAGACGCTATGGCAAGATGAAATTACTTGCGGTAGGGGACGCCCGTAGGGAAAACATAGGCACTGTGGTAGGGGACGCAAGCAGGACTAACACATGTACTGCGGCAGGAGATACAGACAGGCAGAATGCAAATAGTAACGCGGGCAGACTGCGCAGCCATCAAACGCAGTTAGGCTATGCAGGCAAGACTAAGCTGGGAAAACGCCGACATGGGATACAAGGACGGAAGTCTGGTTTTTCTAAGGGGAAAATCGCTATCTTGAGGGGGAGAAATACCGTGAACTGCGGTCAGTTGTTTTGGGGATGCAAGTAGACAACTTGCCCCACCTGCATGAAGATGCCAAGGAAGAAGCAAAGTTCAATTTGGCTACTATGAAACATTGGAGTTTTATAGAATTGCCACTTGCAAAGAAGCAAACACCAAATTGACTACCATTTGCTCAAATGAGGTTGATGCAATTTGCATACAACTTGCAACCAATGAAGACTCTTGGATCAAATTAATTTTGGTCATTGATTCCAATGCAACTTGCAAGATTTTGCTTATAAATAGGTGTGTTGAGTTCATTTATAAATCATATGGAGTGATGTAGAGAAACTCGTAAAGAGAAAATACTTAGAGGTTGTAAATAGTTCTCTTGCAATGATACAAAGAGGTTTTCCCAAATTTATGTGTTTGCTCCTTTGCTCATAATTTCCTATCTACCTCTATTCAAAGTACTCAAAGTTGTTATAATTTAACCTCATTGGTTAAATTATAGTGGGGGGTTCAAGGTTGACTTAACGCTATTTCGTGAGGATGGGAGTTGTGGAGCGTTAAGGCCGTACAGTGCTAGAGCAGCTTAGGAGTGACAAAGCTAAGGCCAGTGACAAACAGCTGCTCTAGTATTATGATTAATGTACAATATACATTCAAACATCAATTTATGCTAACTATAAGTTTCTATGGAATTGCACAGGTTAAGAACTTGGTTGATTTAAATTTAAAACCATCACAACTTTTATCCCTCGTTCAGCTCAAATCCGCTAACGTAGTTTCTCTAATTTGATCCCTAATCAAGAGTTTGGCCCTCGCCTTTTGATTTCATCTTAACTTTTGTCCTCATAAAGATAACCAGCCTTTGCCCTTTTTGCTATAAAGTGTTAATTAGAGAGGCTCGGTGTCGCAGGTATCCAAGCCATGCTCGAATGTGGTTAGCACCTATCAGGTCTGGATTGGTGGACCAAAAAATGAGTGATTATGAAGATGCCATGAATGATTGGCATGGTTTTGTCAATGAGACTGAATCTTATTATGGTGTTGACATGAGGGTTCTGACGAAGCCATTTGCTGAAGAACAGAAAAAATACTATTTGAAGGTTGGCATTTAGGTCTTTTATGCTTAATAATGTTCTATGTTTTTGGAGACACTGTGTACAGATTTTGGGATTTTACTAACTCCGCTTGCTTGCATAAGATATATTGATATACTATCATTCTCTTCCAAAGAATTTATGCATGTTTGAAAGAGTAAATAGATTGGACCAATGCATTTAAACTTTTTGGATGTGTGATGGCTGCATTTTCTTCTTGTTTGAGTAGAAAATATTGTTTCACGACGTCCTTTCCACTTTCTTTTTTCAATTCTTCAGCCCCTTAGGTGAATTATATTGAAAGAAGTTTTGGGAGTATTTCTCCTGTGTAAGGTGTTACCTGTTTTCATTTTTATTTAGGTTATCTTTTGTCTGGGTATTTTGGTAAGCATTTAACAAATAGGTCTCTTATTTAATTTACTCCTGCCTGTTGTTGTAGATGATTCTTCTGTGTATGAATTGACCACATTTTTTATTTTTTTTGTAGTTTTTAAGGTTATGTTTGATAGCACACATCATATGTAACGTACACACCTGCACAAACTCCTGATCTATTGTTGTAATTGATTCTGTGTGCATGTACCATATGACTTTTTTTATATATATATATATATATAGTTTTTGAGGTTATGTTTGGTAGCACATCTAAATTTGCATTATATGAATTTGTATTTGCTTTATCTTTTTATCCATATCTAAAATCTTTACCTGTATTTTTCTTTGGTTTTGAAAATTGCTCCTGTTGTCTCCCTGTACATCAAAAAAATTACGCATTGTAGACATCAATGTGGAATAACCTTCATCCAAATCAAGTTATTGGGACACCTGTTATTATTAAGGAGATAGATTGCTCAACAGTTACCATAAATGATATACTTAGTGTCCGTGCAAGCGTTTCATCTTCTATCTCAGCAGAAAATACAAGGCTCTGTGGATTTGCTGGATGGTTTGATGTTCATTTTCGAGTGAGTATGCATATCACTGATTACAGGCATCCATCTACTTTCCTAAATAAATAATGCTTTATTAAGTATTAACCTCCTTTGTTTTATTTTCCAGGGTAGCCATGAGAATCTGGCTCAACAGGAAATCGAGTTGACAACTGCACCTAGTGAAGATTTTGGTACACATTGGGGTCAGCAGGTTAGTAAAATTAGTGATTCTGTCTTTTTCTTCTTGCAATTGGTTATTTAGAGCGATTAACATTGTCAATAGCTGATTCATTTTGTGAGAAAATGTTAGTAACTAGCCCCCTTGTATATAGTCATTTATGTAGAGCACTTTTGGTAGGCTTTTTTTTCACTTCTTTTGCACCACATTTTACGTAAATAATCCCTGTTTTTGTTATTTTTTCGAAATTCTCTCAGTGCTTGCTCTTTATCCATTGTTTTTAAGGTTTCATTGTTCTCCATTATTGCAGGTTTTCCTCTTACATCCTCCTGTACGTGCTCATCAAGGGGATAATTTGATATTAAATTTTTCTATGACGCGTGCAAAAGAGAATCATAGGTTGATGGAAGTTGACCTTACGTGTGAGATTAGACAGACGTCTGGAACATTGCTTCCGCCATCTACCAACAAGTTTTACATAGAATGAACCTACATCCAGACATTTTCACAGGTGCAACCTTGTGGAAAAATAAACTGATAAAATTTTGTCAACGGTATGAATTACATGAGAACTTGTTACAATGTTTTGCTGTCAACGCGTGCCTGCTAGTCTTTAATGCAAATCGTACTCATGATAGCATCTCAAAGATGCCGTGTTAACAATATGATGGTAGTTAACCAAATTGACACGAAATGAAATTTGCCTATGTACTAAATAATGTCTTCTAGAGTACTATAACCCCGGGAATCAATGAAATATGTGCTTGCGCTGAAAATGTCAAAATCTGGTTATGAATTTCTCTTCTTTTCTCACTGTTTATATTTTGTGCCATCCAGCTGCTTGTATGAATGCTTGTAGTTTGAACAATTTTTTTGTAATATTGCAGTGCCTGCAGAAATGTGCGACTATCAAGTTCCCGTGCGTGCTGCGTCATCCCACGAGGGTTCAATGATGCTTGATAAACTTTTGAGTTACTTGTACTAGTAATTTTGCAATGTTCATCTTACTGTTCAGGAACAAAAACTCTTCTGAAAAAGTAAATTGGGAACAACAACTAATTTTGATATTTATAAAAGTCCTTTCTGTTTTTACTTGTGCAACTCTTCTCCTATCTTTTCATCGCTCGTTCCAGCCACATGCTGGTTTCTTTTCTTTCTTTTTCCTTTTTTTTTTTTGAATTTGTTTAACAAATTTGCTATAGGGCAAAAATATAGGATTTTGAATATGCTGTTAGCGCTGTCTATTCTATATCAACATTGAAAATACATATTGCTTATTGAGAATAGAGACAAAGATGAATGCATCACCTTCATAATATACTATATATTTTCTGTATCTTAATTTTTAATTTTTTGTAGTAGTAAGTTGAATAGTGATTGATATTTTTGATATGAAGTGTTTTTTATCATGCTTACAAATGATTGCTCAAAATTTCATATCAATCATGTTAAAAATCAACATTGTGTACTTGTAGAACTATACAATATTCTAAATCTTATTGGACTTTTAGAACCCAACACAATTGAAAGTCTCATGCCAGTTATGTGAAACTCATAATGTTTGTCATTAGAGAAATATATAGTGATTTAAATCTTATTTTAACTTTTAGAACCCAATACGAAATGCACTGGAAATTCTGGTTCCGCTACTGTTAACGATGGGTTTTAGTCGAGCAAATATACTGCATGAGGTTTCGAACTCTCGGGAATAGATTCAGTGGAGAAGGGATGAGGTTTGTAACTTAGAGGATTAGAACACGCTGTTACGAATATTCAACACAATGACGATCAAATGGAGAGGGAAAGCAATATGTGGCAGGGAAAAGTTGTCTGTTGATAATGCGACAATTTCACAAGCTAGGTTGCTCCACATGTAATGAGAAGCTCCATCAAATGAAATGCGACATCAGTCAAAGATGATCTTTCTAACACCAACTAAATAGACTTGTATGTGAGCAAGACACGATTTCTCAAACACAATAACAAATGTGTGCTAAAGTTAATACATGATCAAGAAAGGTGGCTGTTCATGGGGTAAACTTAGGCCCAAATGTTATGAAAGAGTGAGACACACATATTTCAATGTTTTGAAAATCTACTTGAAATAAGTAAAAGTTAAAATAGCGGTACTGACATCATAATCGCCAACTACATGAGCAAGAATCTTAACTAACGTTGATGTCTTTTTTCTGATTGGTAATTTTTTCAGAAATACTCTCTCGATGACAATTGTGCCTACTGTTCATGACTAAGCTCGAGATGACAAGTTAGAGTGTTCTCAATGATGACTCTTTAACAAAAGAAGGTGATTATAATTTACACATTACTCGTCATCTTGAAGACAACAAATGTTATTGAAACTCCCATTTTACATATGCTTTCCCCTTGGGACCCCATTTCCTACTTGAGTGTTGTTAACAAAAACATTCAACCATCTAGCGTTATCAATAACTTGACATAAAGGTTCTTATCGTCAATATACTACTAAATACTAAGCATATATTATGACCGAATTGCTTCTTTTTCCTAAAATAACACCAAGACACTCAATCTATACATGATCTCTTCATCATTCAGTCCCAATTGAACTGTCCAATCAAACGGATAACAAACTAGATATAAGTGGCTCCACATTTATAATAACAAGTCCAATCGAATGAAACAATGAGACATGCATGAGATTAGATAAAGTTTCCATCCCACCAACTAAACCAACTCCTATTCACCCAAGACATACATACATGTTTTCTCAAGCAAAATAACAAATGTGTGGGCAAACTTAATACTTCATCAAGAAAGGTGCCTCTTCATAGATTAGGGTATATAAGCTAGGCCCAATTGTTATGTCTAAATTGAGACAGACATGTACATACATAAATTTGCATGCAAAACCCTAAATTCTAACGGTCGATTTCGTTGTGTCAAAAAAACATAGGACCCATAAAACAAACAGTGCTCAAACATGTCTTGGAATTGTCAAGACAAGATTAGAAGGCAGTTGGTTTAGTTTGTACTCATTTGTTGGGTGAATAGAAAGCATATTTCCCCACCAAAAAAAAGTGCAGAAACAAAACCTTCTTGGCCATGTGCACAAATTATAGACCAAAATACCAACTTTTTTTTTTTTGAGGGAGCCACAGTAATCCTTTTAATGTTAAGTTGTGGAGCTTAATTATAAATATGGAGTCGTGGTTAGGCTTTATTATTATCATCAAAAAGAGAAAAAGCGAGACTATAAAAGATAGAAGTACAATTCTCTCTCGTAAATATTTTTTCATCATTGTGAATTATTGTAGCAGAGGGAGATGCCGTAGTCTCATATCGAGACGAATCTGTATAAATTTTGCATGTTTTTAAATGTTTATTTTTCTTTCTTCGAATTGATTGCTCTGAAATAGAATTAGTATTTATAATTCTCAACATTTAATCTCAATACAAATGCAATTTTCACGTTATTTTTAGTTGTTAATCCCGAGTTTAGCACGCATTTAAGTATTTTATTCGTACATCTTCCGTAGGAACAAAGATAAAATAATTTTGTATGAATTATTTTATATTCAGTCCGATCATACAAAAATTTTGAGATTCTATATTAAAATATCAACTTTGTTAAGAAGAGGTTGACGACTCGTTTGACTTTAGATACATATTATCCATATGATGTATTTGAGTTATCAATTCCATCGTCAATCCCGATAATAAGTGTAGTTCAAATTTTTTATATCTTGATTCTTATCGAATGGTGTGAATTATGTATTCTAACTGATCATCTTTTGGTTGTGACACCACTAAAAGACGAGTTGTCATTCAAATGTTGTCAGTGTATGAAAATAACATATCAATTATTTGTAAGTGTCACAAACTTAATTTTTTCGTAACGATGTATTTAGATGAAATAGATAATTACAGAGTAAAATTCTTTTTGCCACAATGGGGACCATGCACTCCATAACAACGTTTTACAAAAAAAAAAAAAAGTAAAAAAAATAATAATTCATCAACTAACATTAAAAAACAAAATAACGTTCAAGCCAATAAACTAAACTTTATTCGAATATTATATAAAATAAACAAAATTATTCAAACAAGACAAGAATCCGTTGTCATTTCACATCATTTGATCTGATTTGTATAAACGAACATAAGGGTGTGTTTAATCCACATTATTTTGAAATAATGTATACTGAAATAGCATATTGATGGAGAATGTGTGGTTAAAAAAGAAGGAAAAATTATTGATTTGATGAAAAATACTATTTTATTGAAAAAAATGTGCTTGAAAATGAGTAGAAAAATGTTAATGTGTACCAATCATGGGCAAAAGAAGAAAATAATTTTGACTACATAAAAATTACAAATTAAGCCACTGTATAGATATTTTTAGTTAATTTTAATAAAAATTGATGAAATGTGTGATTAAAATAATTAAATTATTAACTTTGACTTAAATTTTTAAGCAACACCAATATGAATTATTACTTAGGTTAAAAAGTTTATATTGTTATATATTTTCCTTCTTTTAATGCTCAAACTCCTTTATTAGCTAAATTCATTGATCTACATATATTCTTCTTCTAGAGCTTCCTTTTTCCCCCCTTTTTTGTGGATATATTTTTTGAGAATAACCTTTTCAATTTTGGGTTGCAAATATATAAATCAACTTTAGTAAGTCATGAAAGTATGTTTATTGTAAAATGTGTACTAAAAAGGCAAGTACGGAAGAATGTAGTCTTCGTGCTTCCGAGTTGTTGTTTCTGAGGTTCTGAAGCGAATCTTTGTGGACCTTGTAGATCGATTGCTGTATTTTGAGAGAGATAAGTATTATGTACCATTCTTTGTGATTTGGCCAAACATTTTGTAACATTTGTTGCCATTTTGAGCGTTATAGTAGAACCGAACATAATCCAATCTATTGGATGCTCAACGGGGGATGTAAGCGTTAGAAGCGGTCGTCGAACCTACGGGGCTTATACTGAAATATATCGATTGTGTTTCTTTGATTTTTTGCACTTTATTTCAAAGAAAATTTTGTTATCTCTGTTTCTTGATTTAATATTGTGTGTTCCTGACCTAACAAGTGAAGATCAAATAATAATAAAATTGAAGAAGATAAAAATCAAAATAAAGCACGGACACGAAATAAGGAATCGAGAAACATATAAGGCTTGAACACGTCTGAAGCACCATCATAAAGCATATTTTCATGTCATTCTTGAGATTACTTATGTATATCACCAGCAAATAGCTCTGAGGATTAAACAAGCATTTTTTAGATTACTAGTCTGACACACGCGCAATGCACGTGCTACCAGCGTAGTTGGCTATTTAATAGCGTGATTGTAAATCTATTAAACAGGAAACCTGTTCAGTAAAACAACAATGAGCAAATGAGAATTTTCAATTTTGCATAGAAAAAGGAAAGCAATACCCGTTTTCCAACAAAATAACGAACATTTGTTGATTGAGAAGCCTGCACAGCAGAATCCAAGGAATTTAACAAAGCTTCAAAAAATTTTGATCTTCTACACAAGATCGTCATATCATATTTCTCCAAATTCTTAATAATTCTTCATGGTAATTCAGTTGCGACCATGTAAAAATCAACCGAAGCCATATAAAATACACTGTGATTACACTCAAATAAAAAACCAAAGAAAATATAATTTCATATAATAACTAAATCATAAAAAATTGTGATTAAGTTGCAAAGTAAGTTTATTTCTTCATCTAAACC
>CAIGRF010401360.1:0-10827 GCA_903798235.1 Fraxinus ornus
TGAAACCAAATAATAACAAAGAAGGTAATCGAGACATATATAACACAACTTGAGACATCTCAGTACTTTAAATTTAGAGCAAGTTTGGCAAAGCATATAATTGCTTATTGAAGGATAATCGAACTTTATATTTATCTACACATTCCATAGGATCCTACAAAAAAAAATTGCCAAACATACTCTTAGTCTTTCCATACAATGGACAAACACCTAGTACAATTACAATAACATCACTTCTCCTTATGTTGCGACAAAATCTAGGCTTCTTCGATCATGTCTTGTAATAAAGGCACTTCACGCCCTGATGAATCTACATTATTATTCTTATTTGTCCTTTCAGTCTTTCTTTCTTCTGCTCTTCCCCAAATCACGGCATAGAACCCGATGACTAAAATAAGTGCACCAACAATACTGCCAGAAGTTTCAAAACCAATAGCCAAATTCATGGTAAGAAAGTCGAAAACAAATAACGAGAAAAATATATTGCTGATGTGAATTCAATTAGCAGGTTATACCTTCCAAAATAAAGAACTTCTCCCTCAAAGACGACACCAATGGCAACAGCAATAATAATTGTCAATGGATTAAACAGAGAAACAAATAGGGGACCTGTCCTCGGGAGGCACCACGACATCATAAAGATTCGGAATGTAATATTAATAACTCCCTGCATCAACATATTTCTGTAAATTTTCATCCCCAGTGTAGCTTATAATGTATTCCTCTAGAACTTTGAAAAATAGCAAGAGTCGAGCATTTTCATACCGCATAAATAATAGCAACTAATCCCATATCAGCGCGTAGCCTCCAAGAAGTTACATCTCTTTCAGCAATCAGAGCACCCAGCGCTGCTTGAATAGTCACAAAGAAGCAGTAAAAAGCAACTACGATCATCTCAGCCGGGTACATCTTAAGAATTGAAGACTGCCATCATAAACAAAGCAAAAAAGTGAGATTCGGAGTGTCTTATCATCGATTTTCTGTTTATTATTCACGATATTCAAACCTGAAGAATACACCATGATGCAGTCGACAAACCAGCCAATGCAAGTAAAATTCCTCCGAGGATCCAATTTTGTTGGGACGACCAAACAAGTATAGGGGAGTGTAATGACTGTAGTTTGGTTATGATTGCTGGTCCCTTGTAAAATGTCACAACAGATGCCCCCACTATGGAAATAACAGTCCCTGCGGATTTGGCTACGTCACTTGATCTTTTCCAATTTAGACCTTCCATTCTAGGGACGAACATGTTCAAATTAATGTAGACACACATAGGGAAAAAGAATATAACACATGACGAGTTCGAGATATATCTCGAAGATATCTATGGCGAGGTTTGGTATGTCTTATTTTGATACCGACTTTCTTTTGGTACATTGAGAAATGCTACATGTACAATCTGTAAATACAGACTGATTTATAGAATGTCAACAAGATTTCATCGGATATTGGATAAAAAATAAAGTTAAACCAGCCAATTAAATTCTGTCATCTCAGTCCTGTAAATCCATCTGTACAAAAAATCTGTATAAGTAGCATTTTGTGGTTCAATTCCCATCAATCACCGAAAATGATAAAAGATTAGCAGCTATAGAACCAAACTACCTACCTAATTATCTGAATTAGTAAATGATATAGGCGAAGAATCTAACCTGAAAATGATGGCAAGTACGTAAGTAAAGCCTGGAACAAGATTTAGTAATGCCGTTCCTAGTGTTGGAGAGCTATAGCTTATGCCAGCATAACAGCCAACATCTGCTATGTATCTGAAAACAGAAATTCAATTGAATATGAATAACGAACTAAGAAATAATTTTATTAAAGGGAAAATCCAACCATCGAACATCTGACGCACAAAAATTCCCAACACGACTCTAAGCTAAACTGTTGTGATATACTCTTAGCATCAATTACTGAGAAGTCATAGACTGAAGCTCTGATAGTAGCTTTGGGACTGGAACACCCTGAAATCTTTGGTTTCAAAAGTAAGCCCTCAGTTTCTTAAATTTCAGCTTTTAGCTTTCTAGTTTAAATCCTTCCTTTGAATTTTAGCTACTAACTACCATTATGTTAACTAGTAACAATGGACAAAGTTATTCAATCAAATAATTTAATTTTACTGTGTTACATGGACACTTCAACTAGAATGGTGTATCTGTGTCGGATATGTGTAGGACACGTGTCGTGATATTGAATACTGACACTTCTTGAATACTCTATCATGGTCATTTTCTTTCTTTAACAAGAATATCATATTTTTAACCCAAAATTATTATTAAATAGCAAATAATACTCTTATTTAAATGATTTCAACCAGAAAAATTAATAAAAAAATATAAAACTAAATTTATATTATATAAATAAAGAATTTAATCAATGCGTTAGTGACATATCATGTAAGTTTTTATTTATTTTTTAAATCACATTTAAGATGATCAACATGTGTATGTATCCATGGCGATACATCGCAGATGCTACCCAATGGGATTTAAAAGCAAGCCCAATGTGCAAAATTTTCCAAGTCTTTAAAGCAAAATTGTCACGAGGAAATTACAAGAAATGTCAACTCTCATATGGTCACTTGTAAAAAAGTCCAAAATTTGTTCAATGTCTATTTTGCAATATTTTAGACCAAAATATCATTTTTAATAATTTATAATTCCATAATAAAGACAAAAATGTGCATACAACTAAATATTGAGTTAATTTCACATACGGTCACTGAACTTACCTAAAAATTACAAAACAGTCATTGAAGTTTAAAACCTGTAGAAACGGTCACTGAAGTTTTAATTTGTTTCACAAATGGTCAATGAAGAACCGTTATGATTTTAATTCAAACTTAAAGGATCAAAACACGTGGACATAGAAGTCTGACCACCTCAAGTGCCAAATGTGGCACTTAATAGCAAGAAATTTGCACTTGAGGTGATCAAACTTCTATATCCACGTATTTTGGTCCTTTAAGTTTTGAATTAAAATCATAACGGTCTTTCAGTGATCGTTTGTGAAACAAATCAAAACTTCAGTGACCGTTTGTGAAAGCGCATAAAATTTCAGTGACCATTTTTGCAAGTTTTAAATTTTAGTGATCGTTTTGTAATTTTTAGATAAGTTCAGTGATCGTTAGTGAAATTAATCCATTAAATATTTTATAGACCAATAAAATTTTGACACATAACATATTCTACTTATTTCAAAAATACACATATCAAACCACGATAAATGCTATATTTCTCATTGACACGAGTATAAAATATCGAGAACTACATTTTAAATGTCAAGAACTTTATGAAATGTAGCGAACTCTCATATTTGGAATGAAATTTCGTTTTAGAAAAATGAAGTATAAAGATAAATATGATTCAAATATCGATAACAACTTTTAAAATATCGAGAACGTCATTTTAACATAGCTTCTCATGGAAGCTATTTTTTCTTCTCGAAATTCATGACAAATTGAAAGAAAAATTAATTTATTTTTCATTAAAAGTATAATAAACAATTTAGTATTAAATTTGACCATTTTTGTAAGAGTTATCAATATTAAACACTTTTTAATTGACAAGTATGAAATTAGCCATTTTGTAAATTCCCCAATTGCCATTAGATACAGGTCAATGTCTGTATTGATGATGTGATGGTATGATGTGAACCTATTTTAATAAAATAATTCCCAATTTTCAGCTTCAACAAAAAAAAAAAAAAGATTTCTTAACCACGTGTAAGTAAATTTTTGCCAAAGTTTTGCATCAACTCACGTGTGTGGGGCCCACCTGAATAAAAAATGAAAAAATAACCTACCCACCCCACCTGCATCGTGTGTGTATGGTATTCTTCTGTGAAACCATGGTTATGTAGATGAAGCATGGTCCAAAATCGATCAAACCATGATTATTTTGGGTATTGGACTATATTGGCTGAAATATTAATGTTAAACATCAAAGATGAATTTTACTAACCCAAATAGAGCAAGCAAGAAAATTCTCCAGAGGATTGAAAAGGTAAGTGGTGGAAGCTTTGATCTGCCAATTGTAAAATATAACTCAAATTATGCCCAGTCCAGACACTAAAAATTGAAAATTTGCAGTAGTATAAAGCTTTAAAGGGTACCTTTGGAAGAAGAAGCCACAAGGAAAAAGTATGAGAGTAGCCAAAGCACTTGAGTAGAAAGATAAAATGAAGAAGCTGGTGCCAGTAGACATGGCCATTTTGCTTATTATCATGTTGGCTGCTAAGGCTATAACAGCCAACACCATGGCCATGAATGGCAGTGAGCTTTCCATCCATGCCCAAAACCTTCTCACTCCCCAAGTCTCCATCTCCTTCAGTCTCTGTGAGCTCGCGAGAGAGAGGAGAGGAGAGGAGAGGAGAGGGGAGAGAGAGAGAGAGAGGACTTGATAGTTTGAGAATTTTGATTTTTGGGAAGCAAACTTTACTAATAGTACGTGCCTCTGATTGTAGTACGTGCCTCTGTTTGTGGCCGTGAATAACCTGCCCTAATGTTAGGGACCATTTGATCCAAAAAAATATTAACGTAAAGGTATAAAAATAATTAGTAACAAATAACTTCAAAAATTTAATTGTCTCAAGTACAAAATAAAATAAAATAAAACTTATACTTTTTAATATTAAACGAATTATTACAGAAAGATGTATATGATAAAATTCACGTGTACATTAAAATAGACAAGTCAAGAGAGATTTACTTGTCGTAGATCATGGTGGGGTTGCCGAATAAATAAATAAATGGCAACTTGCCATCAGATCTAACTTTAAAAAAACATCAGATTTCAGGAAAAAAAAAATTTAAAGACCCGAAAATAAGAAACTTGAAAGTTAGTGCAGCATTAAGAAAAGAATAAAATTATTTGTACCGAATTTTTCTTATCGAAAATGTTACACCCTTTTACATGTGCGTGGGGCCCGCGTGAACAAAAAACTCCCAATATTGTGAGTATAAGTAAAAAATTAGGTAAAAATTTTATGTACATGTACCATCATCTAAAAAATAGCGACACCACCACCACTACTAAAACCACATAACCTCCACCACGACCACCACATCCTACAACCCAAAAAAATCCCCAACCCTACCATCATCGTCGCCGTCGACGCAATACAGATCCACCACCACCACCGCACACAGCACCACCATCTTCTCTAATTTACAACACACCCAACCACCACTTCACCATACCACGCCCACAAAATACCACCACCTACAGCACACCACCACCATTTACACAGCCGCACACATCCCGACAGAAAGAAAATGGAGAAGGGGAGGGAGAGGAAATGGAGAGTAGTGGCAACACAAGTTCCACTTCGAGCTGAGCGAACGTCGCGACGCCGTGTGCCGATAATGTGCAGCTTACTAGTTGGTCTCCGGAGCCGGAACAACCTTTCTTTTTACTTGTTGACATCAGAGCCGCCAGAGAGAAAGACAGACAAATATGGGTAATGATTTGGGATTTTTGGATTTTTAGGGTTTGGATAGTATTACAGATTTGAATTAATATATGATTTTTGTATAAATGAAGTTTATATCTCTAATTTGAAATTGGAAATTTAAAATTCTGATTTTGTGTGATTTTCACTTAAAAAAATGATTTATTCACTGAGCATGCACTGAATAGCCAACTAAAAATAATAATAATGCACAACCATTTTCATGGGCTTTTCCAAATTTTCTAAAAAAAAAAAAAAAAATTGGTGAGTCACGTGACTTGCCTTGGGTCCACCAGTGATTTCCTTCTCCGACAAACTTCCAGTTTGAGCTTTTAGTTTCACTCGAATATTTTATTAGCCTAATCAAACTCTTACTAATTGTGCCAATATCGAACAAAACCATAGATCCACGTTTTGTTACTTTTTCCCTCACTATTATTGCTTTCCCCGTCAACCAGTGCATCGCACGAGCATCAATTTAAGGTGGAAAATATAGGAAATGGAAGAATTCAATTTCGATGTTTTATCAACTTTGTAATTTTACACCTCTTGGTATGGCCAGTGGAAACCCCTTTCTATAGAGGTCAATTACCTATCTCTTGTTTCTTCAAAATGGCTTCCTGTTAATTTTCATGTGGCACGACAGTTTAAGGTCAAATAATCAGAAAGTACACTAACGATGTTCATTATGCAAGTACACTTGAATGTTTCCCTTAGAAAATATCGTGTGCTTATATCTTATATCCTGACTTCATAGCCCATTTGTGTGGGAGGCTGCCCCAAGAGACTTTGAGAGCCTGGGTGTCACGTAGTGAGAATGCTTATCCCTCCATTCGACACGGCAATGACGCTAACAGCTACAGCTAGGCACAAGGCCTATTTTACCAAAATAGTGCACTAATGATATGATCATATGCTCGTATTCTCCCTAACATTCTACTCATAGCGTGCGCGTATGCCAGTTGTTCGGGCTTGCTAGCCTAAGAAAGAGGAAAAGGCGGCCAAACCTGCGATCCGTGAAATCGGGTCAAACCATCCGGGCATTTAATCCCGAGACAACTNCAGTGTTGTTATGGGACAATGTCGTGTGTTCTTGCGGAGAAAATATTTTGGGCCATGAATCGTGTCAGCAAGCTGGGAGAATACAACAGAGGAAGCTATGGGCAAGAATGATGAAAAAGGGCAGCGTTGCGCAATTGCCTAGGTGTCTTTCAAAGAGTTTTCAAGGAGCGCACATTGCAGGGGTTTTCGACATGCGTTGAGGCGCTGCGGTTTGGAGGCCGTCCACTCGAGGAACCAATGCTCAGAGGAGCAGAGGGTGAAAGTTGGTGTCGAAGGCGGTAAGTACGAGTTACTGCGGGTTTGTGAATGCCTGTCCATATATAGTGATGCCGTTGTTATTCTTGCAATGAGACGGATGCGTGCTGACGCGAAACTCACTTCTCGCTACGAGGACGTAAGCGACTTCAAATGGGGGGAGAATGTCACGCAATTAGAATACTTATCCCCCCCATTCGGCACGGAAAGGACACTAACAGCTAGGTGCCCGTTTTACCAAAATAGTGCACTAATGATATGATCATATACATGTATTCTCCTTTAACATCCTACTCATAGCGTGTATGTATGTCAATTGTTTGGGCTTACCGACCTAAGAATGAGGGGAAGACGACCTTGAGGCATTGTACCTCAGGAGCCCAACCTGCGATCCGTGAAACTGGAGGTCGGACGGACGTTATTGTGGTTATAATTCAAAAATTGAATGTTCAATTAATGGAGTAATGATTATTTTAAAAATTCACAAATTGCAATAGGAATAAATTTAAAATGTAATAGATTTATAAAAATGGCGTGATAATAAATTGTTTATGAATGAATTTAATAATGGTAATATTGGAATAAATTATTGATGAATATAATACTTCTTAGAAAATTAAAATTTTAATCTAGATAGATTTAGAGTGTGATAGATATATAAAAATGATAGATGAAAAAACCTGCTCCCAAAAAACATAGTTACATTTGTCGGCATTTCAATAATTAAATTGAGAACATGGTCTGTTATGAATTGATCGCAAAATAATGGTAATAATGAAATAAATAAAAACAAATAAGAACGTCAAGATTTATGTGAAAACCCAAGATAGGAAAAAAAAAAACCATAAGAAGAAGAGGAGAATTTCACTATAATCAATAATGAATGTGTTTACAATATCAATATATCAATACTCTCAATTGGAATTTAAGCTTTCTAACTCTCAAGATGTTGTTAAAATGTATATGTGGAGATACAACAATGTGAATTATATATATAATAGCCTCTTTTTGGAGTTTTAGACGAAAAAGAAAACAAAAGATCCGAAAAAATCGGGATAAACTCGTCACGCGCCACCGAGCCAGCGCTCCTGCGCTAGGCCCCGCGTCTCATCCCAAACTCCTTTTTCAAGCTAAACTCTCAATCATTAATGAAATTTGATCTTCATTAAGTAAGACTCTCATTATCAAAATTCCTTAGACTTCTTTTATTTAATCAAACACATAAATCACATGGAATTTGGGTCACACCATAACATGGTCGCTAATCCCTAACCATCCCATTTTTTATTTTTAACTTTTTATTTTTTATTTTTTTGGCTTCCTAAATTTTAGTTCATAATTAAAATTAAATAAATGAGGTAAAAAAATATGAATATTCTAAATCGCTCGGTTTCCGAAAGTTCTCGGCAAGTAGGTGAGGGCGAAAGGGACCTCGCCTCACCGACGCCTTAAAAGTCCTTTCTATGTGGGGACGGAAGGACTGCCTTAGCTTACTAACTCAAAAAAAACGTGTAAGCAAGTCATGTCTGCCTATCCTAATCTTTCATAGTGGCGACAAATGACAGAAATATTTTTTAATATGCTATAATTTCCTTGTATGTTCATTTCAATTCTTTATAAATTTTCTTTCTTTGTCCAAGGGAACAGGTGATATTTTTTAATATGCTATAATTTCCTTGTATGTTCATTTCAATTCTTTATGAATTGTCTTGCTTTCTCCAAGGGAGTAGTAGGTGAGCATAATAACTGAAGGCGGCTAAGACCAAAATTTGGCAAAGTGATTAGAAATATTTAATCAAAAGGAAATTTTTGACCAATATGTTCAAAAATACCTAGTAAAACCTTCCCAAACATTTCCTAATAGGTGGGCACATCTCCAAGTGATAAAATGGGAAGGTGGAAAAGCTCTAACTTTGCTTGAGGCTGCCGCGTCAAGAGATCGAATCCTGAAATATGGATTTGACCCTTGGATAAGTGCAAGTGTATAAACAGCCTTCCACCATGTACCCTTGGAGGCATAACATGCGATTTACCTCCTTCACCAAAACTCAGAGCAGGACAGGTGGAGGCTTTCAAGGTTGGGGTTCAACCTTTAATAGGTGAGTCATTCATAAGGCTTTCATATTATAAAGGGAATTTTGTATGTTTTATCACCAACCTTTAACAAGTGTAATAAATTTATTCTCAACCTTTTTAGCATGATACATGGCAAAACTTGTCATTCTGTTCATTTTGAGGAAAAAAAAAAAAAAAAAACGGAAACAAATTTATAAAAATAAAAAAAAAAAAAAAAAAATANGTCATCCTCTTTATATAAATAAAAATAAAACAAAATCATGAAGAAAAAAAAAGGTGAAAAGAAATTGTAAAGGAAGTTCCATAATTTTTCAAAAATACAAAAATGGATCCCTCTTCGTACTTTAATAAGTGGATCTTCTCATTTGTTATAATAAATGGGACCAAAATTTACTTTTTCATAAGTTATGGGACTCCCTCTACAATATGCGTTCACTTTTTGTGGTTTTGTGACTTTATTTTAATTTTGTTTATTTAAAGAGGAGGGTTAATTTGTTTAAAATGGATTCAAAAACGAGTTTTGCTACATAATTGAAATGTTGAGGATATATTATACACAAAAAAAGGTTGTGAGTAGATTTATTACACTTGTGTAAGGTTGGGTATGAAACGTGCAAAATTTTCTATTATAAAATTATATTAGTTGTACAATGCTGTGTTCCATTGCCAATTCAATTGGCAAATGCTGATTATTTTAAATGATTGACTTTATAATATTGTAGCCAATATTCCTTATGTCTTACGTTAAAGAATAATCTACATATAATTAAATGGATCTCTATTGATTTTTTTTTAAATTAACCCTACAAATATTACAGAAAATATGTCATTACTGGGCAGGGCATTTTTGTCCTATGCCCCGCTTAAGACAGTACGGGATTTGGAACCATTTGTCAAGTCTAATATTACATAAATTTTCTTGTTTTTTGTTTTTCTACGAAAGAGAAATATGAACAACAAATAATAGTGATCATACGATTGAAGATGAGCTGGGGTACCAGGTTAGGATTCCCATCCCATCCCCAACATCAGATCCGCCTATGATTCCCGCTCCGTTCGAGTTGATTCGTTGTCTTCGGATAGATAAAGTTTTTTTTTTTTATCATTCTTATATATGTCAAGAGAGAAAAAATGTGGCAACAAAGTTACGTGAACATGAAACACCTTTTAAAGTTACTAATTACAGTCCCCAAAGAAGGTGAACTCATGTAATATTTATTATTCGCTCCTAAATGTTATGAATCCGAAAGATCCCTCAAAATCAAACTAGAGAGTAAAAAAGCTTATCCCATAAAATTCTTGATATTCGTTTGAATTATCAAGTGTTTACTCGCATGTTGCTATTCACGGTGCTATAACAAGGCCCGATTCAAGTCTATTGGAGGCTTGAACCAACCCCGTCAAATATGGTTCGACAGTAATCCAAAATTGAGGATCGAAGTGGTTCATATACTGGCTAATATTGTAGGTAGGGGTGGTCGTGGGATGGTTCGGTTTGAATATTTCAAGAATCATAACTACCTATTAAATTTCTGGTATTTATAAATGGAAAATTTTTGTTCCATGTAGTTTTTGGAATTAAACCGATCAATGATTTCGGTTCAAAAGCCCACCCCTATTGGACGTCGTGCAATTCGATTTAGGTATTTTAAAAATCGAAATCACTCATTAAACATCATGTATTGTGTAAATAGAATCATACTTCCATGCAGGGGAATAAACAAGGTATCCTTGGTAGCTCAGGTGGTTTTTTTTTATTGCAATAAATTTCCAAGAAATGACAAAGTTTTAAATTAATCTAACTTCAATTTAAATTAAAATGATAACTAATAATCAAATCAAATTTTGATTTTTAAGCGAGATTCTAATAAATAAAATAACGAACTCAAATTAAGACTGTAAATAAGATTATGTGATGAGGTAGTTAGAATTTTCGATTTCACTTAGATTATTTATCATACATTTAATTCCAATTTATTC